>JAEAOA010000720.1:1610000-1675000 GCA_016746295.1 Potamilus streckersoni
AAATTTTAATCATTATTTATCTTTACTTTGAAGTGATATCTTTCTGAATTATTAAATTCTCTCTCTCTCTCTCTCTCTCTCTCTCTCTCTCTCTCTCTCTCTCTCTCTCTCTCTCTCTCTCTCTCTCTCTCTCTCTCTCTCTCTCTCTCTCTCTCTCTCTCTCTCTCTCTCTCTCTCTCTCTCTCTCTCTCTCTCTCTCTCTGAAAAAAAGAAACATTCATGCATCCACTGAGGTTACATAAGGAGGTGTGATAGGTGCGAATTCTGTAATTATCTTAGCATTAAATTCGTTTTGATCTGATGCTTATGTCTTCTGATAGTGGGTGATTCTCGTGAGGTAAATGCATTTTATATATATATATATATATATATATATATATATATATATATATATATATATATATATATATATATATATATATATACCACAAAAAAATAGATAATAGTGCCTGATAAGATCGCGTGAAAATGGATTGATAAATACCCTTTTTACTTCATTATCTTGGAGACCAAGATCATAGTAAATCAACTTCATGTCTTTGTATTTTGGCATTATTATTTCGTGGACTGATTTCAAAAGCGCCTGTGTGACATCAAAGAATCCCGAGTTGGCGGCAGTTACAAATACGGGGAAATCAACAGTTGTGTTCGGCTCTTTTTGATAGGCTCCGAGTTTTTCCAAATATGGTTTAGCATTGCCTATAGAATAATTGGCTATGACAGCTAGATTTTCCTCAAAGAAGTCGTGGAACCACGTGGGACACTCGTTATAGCCTGGCCCATGTTTTTCTGGTTGCAGAATGATTCGAGCTGATCCATATTTCGCTACAATGTACAATTAAGCAATAGGAATTATTAAGTTCTAGAAACTTTAGAACGTAAAGAAATTTTAATATGCATGATGGGTTGACGACTTCACGTAATATTTGAAAACGAAATTATTAATCATAATTAAAATTATATGAACTTAACACTGGTAGGGCAAATTATTTCGCGGATAGATTTAAATGGCCAACATAATGTCCAAGTACCTTATTGCTTTTAATACTTCATATCAAAACTAGCCTATAGATGACTGCTGTTTGAGCATGTGTTGAGATTCGTGTTCAGCTAATTGCGTGCCCTTTTATTTTTGCAACATCTCAACATCTGCACGTCATATTACTTATTGAGCATTACTAAAGAATGTCTGATAATGAAACTTAACGTTAAACGCAAGCTCAAATGTTTTGATGTATACGCATGCAGATTAACTGGTACCTAAATATTTTAAGACGATCCGACTGGTTCCTATTTGTTTGAAAGTCATGCTCTTTCGTCACGTTAGTTGTGCTCAAGTATAGCGATGTTGCTCTTAGTACAGATATTTTTCTAGTTTTAAAAAAAAAAATCATTTTGTGTAATTTTTATGTATAAGTCATGAATCTAGTTTCTGATCGTGTACGAATAATGATATTACACGGCTGGCTATGAGCAAACATTTCCAGAGCTTTCCCCAAAAAATCATCTTGCTTGAATCATTCCAACCTGGCCAATGCTTGTACACAGGAAATCGTATGTTTTCCATATAATATTCTAAAAGCAAGCATATTTACAAAATGTTGAAACTACTATTCACAGTTGTACTAGGTTCTGCCATTTTTCTAAACACTCAATACAATCATAGTTCAACATAATTGTGATTGGCAACTTTGCTTGTAACCACTTTCTTGTGACCAATCAGTAATTTGCTAAAATGTCGCAAGCATGTTCTAGTTGATATCGCTTTCCAAAATGTGACTGTTCAATATATTCACGTTTACACATAAATTCAAAAGTCTAAGATCAATTTACTTTTCATATTATTTGTTCACACCTAAAACTGACACATACATTTTAATTTATCTTATATTTTGACTTTTAGTAATTATTACCAATTATACATAAATGTGCTAATAATCATAGATACTGGACGCATTTCGTAGAAACAAATGGTTGTTGCACATAGTGCTGAAGGATATATGGAATTTATAGTTACCTCTCAGTCTAGCATCTGCACCCAGCTTGGAGTTGCTGTTTTCATTCAAGCCAGAAGACAGGGCCTTTTCTTTTTCAAAGCTTTCCAGTACATCTGTGTCGCAAAGAAATATAGAAAAGTACATCGAAATGGAAATGTTTGTTTCATGCGAGGAAGAGTCATTCTGTTCGATCATCTGCAGTCATAGCAACCAGTAGCACTAAATATTAGCAACGATCTTGCTCATGAAGAGGACAGGGTCCAACTTACAGAATAATAAACAATGTTCTTATTTTAAGTGCTTGCATGTGTGAGTGCGTGTGTAAGTATGTGTGAGTATATGTGTGTGTTGGTGTGTGTGTGAGTGCGTGTGTGTGTGTGAGTGTGTGTGTATGATTGCGTGCGTGAGTGTGATTGCGTGCGTGAGTGTGAGTGTGTGTGTGAGTGTGTGTGTGTGATTGCGTGTTTACACATTGCCCACATTAGGAGGAATGTGTGTGTGTGTGTGTGTGTGTGTTGGGGAGGGGGATAGTAACCGATCCATCCACTGACAATAAAACAAGTCAAATAATGCCAAACTATACATTATGTCTTCGGTTTAAACAGTAAGCATTACTAATGTGTGTGTGTATGTGTGTGTGTGCCATTTTCTGTCAAATTAGTAAGATAATAATAATAATAATAATAATAATAATAATAATAATAATAATAATAATAATAATAATAATAATAATAATAATAATAATAATAATAATAATAAATAAAAATAAAAATAATAATGAATAACTGATTCTATACCATCATGCTCGTGATAAATTACACCAACGTATACATTTTGAGAAATTCAGTTGTCCCAGGGATTTTCTGTACAACACCAGCATGTTACTAATGTTGGGGATATACATATATTATTGTCCGCGTTTGCCCCTCTATATACCTCACTCGTACCGCAAACAACTTGACTCAGCCCTTTAACTTTCTATAAGACTGTAATATGTCATAGGCTTAAAGCATAACTGTAAAAGTTTATTATATTCATGAATTTCGCTTGAGCTCAATATCGTTAGAAGGAATTGTTCTGTATAAAATAAGTCATGAACAGGACCATTTTGCATTTTAGGTACTTAAGGTAACTCGAGTCAAGATGCAACAACATAGACCCTGATCTACCGTGGAATCCTAAACAAGGGTCAATGTCGTTTGTACAACAGATTACTCTTAACAAACTGCACTGGCCCAGATCTTCCAGCGCATTATGCAACGACAAGATCTGGGCATGTGCATTTATAGTACCTTCAAATGCAACATTTTTGCAGGGGCATAGGTTTTGTATGGACGCAGTTATTAAGAAATAAAATACACAGACCATAATCCTATCTCTGACTATTCAATATGGGTCAAATGAAATATTGATCCTAAAATAAAAAACTACATACGGATACTGAACAGCTATACATATAACGTTATGTTACACTATTTTTACAGGTGCACTATTTGCCCATGTATTTTAAGAAGCAGTTTAGATTACAAAAGCATAGATTCTTGAGTAACGTTGCAAAAAGAAATAATCGTTATTTAGGCCTTGGAGCGAATTTTAATTATAATAATGTCACAGCTGGTGTATCACCAACTGATTCTTCATTGCGTTGATAAAAATAATATTTAAAAAACGGTTAAATTAAACAGTATGAGACTTGGACGTGATTTATAAATGATCATCTGCTAGAATAACTCTGTGTTTGAATGATTAGGCATTGACATATACGCTTGTGTACATGTCTCGGAATGAAAGCGAATGAAAGTTTACATTTTACTTCCCAATCAATATTCAATGCATGTACATATATCCTCATCACAGTAAAGAGTCACCATATTGCATTTTTAGTAACATAGTACATGTCATTCGTTAGTGCAGTCAGTCGCCAATTATAGAATTAAGTAAGTCAGATAAGGCTGTGTATACATACATACATACATACATACATACATACATACATACATACATACATACATACATACATACATACATACATACATACATACATACATACATACATACATACATACATACATACATACATACATACATACATACATACATACATACATACATACATACATACATACTTGCATGCATGCATGCATGCATGCATGCCTGCCTGCCTGCCTGCCTGCCTGCCTGCCTACCTACATACATACATACATACATACATACATACATACATACATACATACATACATACATACATACATACATACATACATACATACATACATACATACATACATACATACATACATACATACATACATACATACATACATACATACAATAATGCGTACATTGACATCAGAGGCAAGTTAGATGAATTATTGCTTACTGTTGATATCCTGTCTTTGATCCGCCCGAACTACGCCAACCTCCCGCCCTCTTTCGCGATCAGCAACCTCTGATAAAAGTACATTTTAGTAATCAGCGGATTTTAGCATTATTAGTGCAATGTTACAATACCGGTGAAAACATAAACAATAATATTAGTCTGATATTATTATTATATTCCGACACATTTCCGTTTGTTTGAACCTCCAATCAGTATCGATTTTGAAATAAAAAAGACAAATGATATAGAAATGCATAATATTTGTCATTTTTTTGTGCGAAAGATTATCAATGTATGTATAGCTAATCATAGTGTATTTAATCTTTCATATTTTCAAAACTAAAATTCACTGGTTGTATTAAGCACCCGTACGTAGTATTCTGTCTTTATATATATATATATATATATATATATATATATATATATATATATATATATATATATATATATATATATATATATATATATATATATAAAAACATATATACATATATATATACATACAGATATATAGAAAAATATATATATACACACATATATATATACATATATATATATATATATATATATATATATATATATATATATATATATATATATATATATATATATATATATAAAGACAGAATACTACGTACTAAATTCTATATATATATATATATATATATATATATATATATATATATATATATATATATATATATATATATATATATATATTATATATATATATATATATATATATATATATATATATATATATATATATATATATATAATTTAGCGAGTCTACAATCATGTGATTTTGGCATAACATGAATGGTCCGTGAAATAAATCAATAAATCAAAAAAAGGTTAAGGCTCGGTATTTCTAAACGTTAAAAACGAGAGAGAGAGAGAGAGAGAGAGAGAGAGAGAGAGAGAGAGAGAGAGAGAGAGAGAGAGAGAGAGAGAGAGAGAGAGAGAGAGAGAGAGAGAGAGAGAGAGAGAGAGAGAGAGAGAGAACAGAGAGAGATTTTTTCGTAGATAATTACTTATCAAGCGTTTGCAAATCAGACAGTTATATACATATAAAACATATATTAAGCAAACATACTGTACTCACGAGTTTGCCACATTAGATTTTGGGATATGTACAAACAAGCCACGGCAAAAATGAGAAACAGCAGCCATCTCTTCTTTAACTCTGAAAAGAAAGACATGATATATTGAAAATAACGATTCATCACTCCTCTGACGATAAGTAAAGTATTATTTATCTCCTAATTCGTCAAATAGTACTGGGAATGATAGCTTTTATTTAATTAATCTTAGTATATATCACTTTATCTACAAGTGTTTTATTTTCTTTAAAGCGAACAACGTTATTTACTTTTCAATAATGGAAGAAAAAAATTGCATCAATACAAAACCAAACGTCTGATACCTATTGTATGTTGGACATGCTATCAAAAGAATCTAAAATGTTTAATAGATATTGAGCATGGAAATGTGCAAAAAATGAACACGTTAGCCAATTCGACAAATGTTAAGAATGGAGATGATATAAAAATGGAACACGTGTTCGACACGTTAAATAAGGACATCATATTAAAATGGAACACGTAAGCCAGCTCGATACATATTGATATTGATTATGGAGATGATATGGAGCACGATCGGTTATTCGATACGTAGTAAACATTGAAATGATAAAAAATGGAATACATAAACCTATTTGATACGTAATAAGCACGGAAATGATATAAAAATGGATCAAATAATCTATTCGATACGTAATAAGCACGGAAATGATATAAAAATGGAACACATAAACCTATTCGATACGTAATAAGCATGGACACAATATAAAATGGAACACATAGACCTATTCGATACGTAATAAGCATGGACACAATAAAAAATGGAATACATAAACTTATTTGATACGTAATAAGCATGGAAATCATATAAAAATGGAACACATAAACCTATTCGATATGTAATAAGCATGGATACAATATAAAATGGAACACATAAACCTATTCGATACGTAATAAGCATGGACACAATATAAAATGGAACACATAAACCTATTCGATACGTAATAAGCATGGACACAATATAAAATGGAACACATAAACCTATTCGATACGTAATAAGCATGGACACAATATAAAATGGAACACATAGACCTATTCGATACGTAATAAGCATGGACACAATATAAAATGGAACACATAAATAAACCTATTCGATACGTAATAAGCATGGACACAATATAAATGGAACAAATAGACCTATTCCATACGTAATAAGCATGGACACAATATAAAATGGAACACATAGACCTATTCGATACGTAATAAGCATGGAAATAATATAAAATGGAACACATAAACCTATTCGATACGTAATAAGCATGGACACAATATAAAATGGAACACATAAACCTATTCGATACGTAATAAGCATGGACACAATATAAAATGGAACACATAAACCTATTCGATACGTAATATGGATGGAGATTATGCCAAAAACGGAACACGTAAGCCTATTCGACACGTATTAACTGAAGATTATATAAAAATTCGATACATATTAAACATGGAGATGATGATACATAATATGTGTGCAGAAGAATGGGAAAAAATAGAACACATCAGCTTATTTCATGCATATTAAGAATTTGCTTATGTTTAAAGCCTCTGTTTCGTACAAAAACTGTTTTACATAATAAAAATTTACTTATGTTTAAAGCCGCTGTTTCGTAAAATATGCTTTATATATCAGATCATCTAAATAATACTGAATCTGCGTAAAATATGGTTTATATATCAGATCATCTGAATAATACTGAATCTTGAAATATATTGGTTCTAAGCATCTTTGGGTTCCATTAAAACCAGATAATATCCAAGCTTCATTATAACATGAACCGTGTAATTTATCTCAATGAGATACCCGCCCATTTTCAACATGTATACGAATTTATCCGATGTTGATAGGCAATATCCATTTGGCCAACCAATTTCAGTTAAACGCTTGAACATAATATTTCATGATATCACAGTTGTAAACATTATAAACTAATTCAATGTCCAATTGTCTTAAGACCAAAATCGCCCTTCACTATATGTTCCAGTGTAAGAGCTTAACACCAATACTCGGTCGAGTCTCTTTTTTATCTAATGCATCCTATTTTCTTTTCAGATCCACCTTTAGAAAAAATGTAAACCTGTCTCTTAATTCTATCTCTGATCAGTTTCTGAATGTTGTTGTTATTATATCAGTCACAATTGGAATTTGTTGAATGTATCTCATAATTACTTTTAAAGAACTCCCGAAATAGATCGGAATTTTGAGCGACTTCGGTGACTGAATTAAAAGATGGCACCTCGTAATTCTACATACATACATACATACATACATACATACATACATACATACATACATACATACATACATACATACATACATACATACATACATACATACATACATACATACATACATACATACATACATACTCGTACCTGACTTGTCCTTGATATAGTAGTTTTTAAAGGAATAAACTAATCTGTCAAAATACATCTTGAATTTGTTTATGTCTACTCCAACACATAAGAGAAATATTACTGTGTACAGCAAATTGGACTCGAAAGACCCACCCACTTGATATTTTAACTCGCCGTCGTTTTGTGGTTGAATAGTTTTTTCCATCTTTATGTGGGGTAAACACGCTAAAATGCTGGTGACAAATATTTAGTAGGTCACGTCCTAAACCCCTTCGACGACGAAAAAATCGAACACAATATTGTTTAGAATGAATCTGACACCTGATTGGACGTTATCTTCCTTTCTGTAATAATATTTTGCTCTAGGGACCTCCAAGGAATGATTATCCGGCGGTCCAAAGTGTTGTAGCGAAAACTAATAGTTGAGAGCCTAATACAACAAACTATTTATTTGACTACATTTATTTCTGCGTCAATATAAAATAACGACGTGTAGTTGTTTAGGCACCTAGACTTTAGAGGTGTAACATCGTCATAGAGCGCGGGTTAATGAGTATGCAAATACATCTTGCAGACTAGCGTCACTGTTAGACAGGTTCATTTGTCCACTCAATTGTATAAAACTTGAAGAATTTTATTACCTCGTTTTGATCAAAGGCCTAAATTATATGCTCAAATGAAGACTCGGCAAAATTATTAAATCTGACTGGCCAACTTTCAAATAAATGAGCAAACACCTGACTGGATACCTTTCGCGTAAATGAGGAGACAACTGACTGGTTACCTTTCATATAAATGAGCAATCAGAAGCTCATAAAGAAGTGTGAGCTAAGTTTCAGTGTGAGAGTTAACGCATATTAAAATCAATCACACACACACACACACACACACACACACACACACACAAATACACACGGATACACACAGAGTTTAGACACAGATCTGACTGGTTACCTTTCATATAAATGAGCAATCAGAAGCTCATAAAGAAGTGTGAGCTAAGTTTCAGTGTGAGAGTTAACGCATATTGAAATCAATCACACACACACACACATACACACGGATACACACAGAGTTTAGACACAGATCTGACTGGATACCTTTCGCGTAAATGAGGAGACAACTGACTGGTTACCTTTCATATAAATCAGCAATCAGAAGGTCATAAAGAAATGTAAGCTAAGTTTCAGTGTGAGAGTTAACGTATATTCAAATCACACACACACACACACACACACACACACACACACACACACAAATACACACGGATACACACAGAGTTTAGACACAGATCTGACTGGATACCTTTCGCGTAAATGAGGAGACAACTGACTGGTTACCTTTCATATAAATCAGCAATCAGAAGCTCATAAAGAAATGTAAGCTAAGTTTCAGTGTGAGAGTTAACGCATATTGAAATCAAACACACACACACACACACACACACAAATACACACGGATACACACAGAGTTTAGACACAGATCATTACGGTTATATGGAAGCAGAGACGATACATGCTTATTATTTGTTGTAATCGGTTGTATTGCCTCTCAAACATGAGCCTAATCACAAACTCGAAAGTATAAGAGTATAAATTTAAATCTTCTAAAAATACAAGAAAGTTCAAGCCTTCGTACTCTACTTATGCACTTTACCAGAATAAAACAATTTGTCGCTTACCACAAATATAATTTATGATGATACTTCGTTTTGATTGTAATGCATTTCCGTATTTGTTAGAATAAAGTTTCTTTAATGTTGTAGATATAGGTGTTTTTTATTTTGATAAATGTGCAAGTTTTTAGTAACCTTCGTCAGCTCCACCAGTATGAAGTCATGAGAGGCTTCGAGTGGCTGAGTGGTCCAAAGCATTCACTGTTACGGATCACTGCCATCTTACCTCTGTCTGCGTGGGTTCGAGTCTCGGGCTCCCAGTATGGGTATGTGAGAAAGCTTGCCGGTAGTTTCTCGTGGGTGGGTGGTTCTTTCCCGGGTTTTCCTTGGTTCTTCCTCCACTATTTATACTGGTCGTCATGTGCCTATGTTGTGCTGAATAAATTGGAGTTAAACCCATTAGTAACAATAACAGCATCAGACTCATGGCACGTATGTTAACATGCGCAAGCTCTGCTTAGGTTGTTATACGGGCAACTCGTAGATCATGTAAGTACGTTATGTACCAAAGTCTTAGTAGTGTGAAACAATTTATACTTTATTAAGTGACAAGAGTATCTAAGAAAAGCAGGGTACCAGTTTACAAACTTTTAATGAATTCTGTACAATATGTCGGATGGGGCGTAATAGTATAGCTCGACGTTTAATATTTTTCCATTTACATTTAAGCTAGAACAAGACCGTCTGATGCGCTCACTCACTCGCTACGCAATGACACACATTTATTAATTGCACATTAGTTGAGTATGTTTTAGTCTTTTTCGGCAGGTTCTACCAAATATTACTAATACAAATAAGTACCTTTGCTCAGTTCTTACATTTTGGTTTCTATGGACGATAGGAGCTCGACGCAAACTTGATTTTACGAAGAGAAAAACAATAATTTGAAGGAAGAAATGTCATACAGAGTGAGAGAAATACCTCAGATTACCCCCATGACTCGTTCTGACATTGGACCCTCTCTATAATACTATATAAGAGACACGGTAAGTAACTTCAGTTCACTTCGTGCCACCCATGACCCTTGATTTCCTTCTGATATTTCAGTCATTAACGGAATATGTTCATATTATATGGCTTGTTTTACTCCTTAGAAATATATCTATATATCAAGCCATCATTGACTATTCTGCGATTCACCAAACGGAAGCTACGGGCATCGAATCATATTAAAATATGACTCATGCAGCTGTTGTTGTTGTCTAGAGAATGAAGTTTACCTCTGCAGGAATGTGAGGATGCATCCACTATTGCACAAAGAAACATTCTTAACTTTATCTAGTGTCACCGTTGTTTAAAACTATCGTTTTCACGACAGTTAATACAGGTAGGGTTTCTTATTTCCTTGTTTGCTTTGTTTTGATTGAACTCTAGGGTGACTTCTCACCAGTGTCGTTTGTAGAATATTTACCCACCATTTTACCCATCACTGACTGGTTCTGTATTAAGTGAGCGAGAACATCAGACGACCAGGTAAAAGTGTATAAGTCATTACTTGGAATTCAATACCAATTGAAATAAAAAGAAAGAAAAATATGCAACACGATATCGATTCCGTAGGAATTATCGATTGTCTTTTTCCAGTATAGAGAGGCAGTCATACAGCATTGGTGTCATTAGCAACATGTGTCATTATGTGACATAATTATACCCTCGGTAATATATCCATCACATGGAGTATTGTTAATTTTGACATACGCACTACAACCGGCATTGACGCCCAGTTCCGGTAGGGGAAATCACGTGGCTTGTTCGTGTCTTATCTTTTGATCTTGCCTTACAAGTATCTGATTTCCTTATCGTAGAATTTCTCAAAATGAATCATGGAAAATCTCGTGAATACATTTCAACATGTTATTGGTCATAAATATTCAGTTTTAAAATAAAATTAGCATGCAAGAAGGGTTTCTTCACTACCAAAGGCAAAGGTCTAAAAACATAAAAACTGTTTAAATCATCTACTTGAATGAATCAGATAGCGGTGTTTGATCGTTTCCGTGAATGCCAGGGATGGTGTCATGTCGAAATTATCAATTACTGGTTTTCAGTGCAATACCATACCTCGCATGACCTTGCTTAGATGCTACTGACCTTATCCGAAATGAACTAGTCAGACGGATGCAAGTGAGATTTGTGGTTTTGAAAACTCGGAGACAGTTGAACATGTAAACCTTCGTTTTCTTAGAGGTATACCAAGCGCTTAAAATCTAAATCTCTGAAGACGATTTATTGTGGATTTGGACGTTTTCGTTTACATGTACTATTAAAACAAATATGGTAACTTAATGGAGAATATATATAAGAAGTAAACAAACAATAACTTTTCCATCAAAAGCATAGTGATATTTTATAAAATCGAAAAATAATTTGTCGGCAAATATATAGCTGTTTGACGAGAACACCTTTTAAGACTTCAATGGACTTCTTAGTCTGTGGAAATATATATATATATATATATATATATATATATATATATATATATATATATATATATATATATATATATATATATATATATATATTCACCAGAATTTATTAGGAGATTTAGAGATCTACCATATACATAGCCCAAATGTTTTAGAAAATATTGTAAAATATCTAGAGGAACCAAATGCCCTTGTTAGACGAAGGTTTATAACAACCAGTCATAAGTCCCCTTTTGGGAAAAGGGATTAATACAGATAAAGTTTAACATTAATTTTATTGCATAATATGCAAGTAACAAAGAATTAAACTTTCTATTTGCTAACATGACCATATTCGAAATTTCCGAATGATAGTCCTACATTATTATTATGCTATTTGTTATCTTGAGTCAATGTCTTTAGATTTAATACTCTGTTAAAAATGCATGTACCATTGTACATTTAAAACTAGTTTCTGATTTTTATACGAGATGAAGTACCAAATTTTAAATGCCATTTTCTACTCACTTCTTGGAATGTAGTTCTCGCACTGACACAATGCAGTTTCAATTGAATGGAGGCTTTTAAATTGTTTTCCCCTTATCGAACCTATTTTGACGAGATTCGACCTGAGATCACTTGGAGTTAAACCATGTGGAGGATGTAGCAACGTTTGAATGATGTTGTTATTCAGGAAGTCTGTCAAGCCCGCGGATTTGTAGGCTGTTTCGTTGTTATGGAATAAATAGATACGCATGGTACATAAAAATATGCATGGCACTAGTACGCTGACGTGTGGTTTCATAATGTCACAAACTAGTGACAACACTCTGGAAACAACAATATCAAGTAAATGGGTGACTGGGTCTTTTACATGGGAATATAATTCGCACGAAACTCTTTTAACAGTTCGACTACGCCAAAAGATTCGTGGGTTGTTTGTTTTGTTGTTGTTGTTCTTGATCCAAGCCATATTATTTTCTCCTTAGTTAGGTTAAGGAACGTAAATCCCTGTTTTATCGCCCATGACAATCTCCTTCATACGTTTCTAGTCAATATTTTTATATCTGGCGAGTAAATGCAGTTTACAACCCGATTCTGTTCTTTGACCAGCCGACTCGTTTAGCACAAACCGTTTCGAGCATACAAACAATCCTCAATGTACTAAATGAACTTAGATGAAGAATTAATGTCTTATAATTGAAATGTCGTCCTTTGTGTATCGAACATCTTCATTTGACCCCATGACAACAGCAACTTCTTGACCCCAGCCATGACCCTTGACCCCTTGACCCAAGCCATCTTACTAGTCGCAGACAACGGTCTTCCAGAACATCGGTCATCTTTCATAGATTTAGGAACATCTATAAAGCGATGAATTCACTCAAAAAGTGTAGGATATGATAGATTAGTAAATCCATAAACTTTATCCAAGCCTGCCTTTATATCAATCAGATAGTACCCCAAGCATGACCTGTGCTCAGAACGGGGTGGAACAATAGTATGAATATGAATAGTTTCGAGTTTGAATACTTCTTCTGGATTTCGTCTGATTAGTAACAAGGGTGACGATAAAATCAAACGACCATTTAATTTTCATTGTATTGCATACTTCATTAAAAATCCATCAAATACTTGTATTTAAACTGCTACGCAGCATACTATTTTACAGTCCGTTACTGAATAAAATCTAACACAAAAACTAGCTTCCTGAACTATTATTGAACATCATTTTGTTATCTTCCACAGACTGCTTCTGGGTAATCTTTAGAGCTGGATCTTATTTCCTGTTTTGAGTGACTGAAACGAGTGGAGAACACGTCTTTAATTTCCGTATCGTCGCCTTTACACTCGGCGCCACGTTTGTATTGACTACAACATGTACATTTACTGAGCTGGCGAGGATTTTGAGTATAAGAAGTTTAATAAAGCCCACTGACAGCGCACGGGCAAAAACAGACTCACTCCATAGCTTTGTCTTAATAAATGCCTTTTCTAATGCTTTTACCATTTGATGTATATTGTTCTAAAATATTAGTATTATAAATAGAGTATTTAGTTTAACAGCATGTGACTTCACATGCTAATAAACTGTTACTTTGATTATGATTAGTATTCATTTTGCGAGACTGCTATGATACTGGAAGTGACCTGTGTCCAGTAGACACCACATTAATCTCAATTCAATGAACAATTCCATCCCACATCTGTCGATACATTCCATTATTCCAATAGTGAGCAGTCGCCGGAGAGTCTCGAAATTACTGTCTTAAACCATATATATCAATGGAAGTATCTTTCTTGGAATGAAGTTTTTGTGTGAAGGAAAACTTATCTGGAATTCTAATTTGAACGCCATTTTTAAGCACACGATGGGCCATATATGGCGGGGCAATATAACTGGTTGAGGAAGAACCCGGGCTAACCCCAATACGCCAACCTACGGGAAGCTACTGGTAGGCTTTCTCACATGCCGGCATTGGCCAAGCTTGAGACTCGAACTTACGCGGACTAAGGTGAAATGGCACAGATCTGTAAAGGCGAGCGCTTTACACAACTAGACCACCTGGGGGTCCAAATTAAGAGGGTAAGATTATCATTAGACTGCTAGATATCCCACGCAGCAGTTGAACAGTTCGCCATATACACAGGTTTCCCAAAGCACGGAAAATATATTTTATGTGAATTTGAACAAATGCTATGTTGATCAACACTTTCGGAAATGTTCGGGTCCGATTGTCAGCCTGAAGGAGGGGAGCAACCATATATAATGGATTATAGTAAATATGTATGCGCCATAAACATATATACTTCAACGTGTCTTTTCCATAAAAGAAAACATGAAGATCAAAATAGTTACATTAAATACTACTTTCAAAATGCCGAACAAGTAACTATTCATCGACTTCTAAAATTTAATTGCAGGTAGGTTTAATTTCTCGCAAAACACATTCATAGGTCTTGTTAACAATAAATATATAACCAAGTCTCACATGCGATAAGAATTTGTTGGTAGCTACAGCACATAGATTTTGAATGCATGCAATCAAAGAAGTAAAAGAAGAAGAAGAAAAAACAACAGAATCTTGACCTCCAGCGTATGTAGGAGCATAAAAACACAACGTAAGATAGACTCAACACCTCTAATTTTGCGATGGACGAGAATATTTATTTACGTGAAGATCCTTTCAGTTGCTGGTACGTGCAGTGTTGATATGCTTAGGTGTAGTTTGGTTCGATGAGATGTATAACTTGCATGTTTGACCAGCTGAAGATTCAGTAATGATAAACAGGAACAAACAGAAACTTACATGACACAATAAGTGCACAAACTTTACAAACAGGAAACTCCTTTCGAAGTTTAGTGCTGAATCACTCTACGTTGCTTGTTATACTGATAAACACACTGTACAATTATATATATATATATATATATATATATATATATATATATATATATATATATATATATATATATATATATATATATATATATATATATATGTATGTATGTATGTGTGTGTGTATACACACACATACATACATACATACATACATACATACATACATACATACATACATACATACATACATACATACATACATACATACATACATACATACATACATACATACATACATACATACATACATACAGACAGACAGACAGACAGACAGACAGACAGACAGACAGACAGACAGACAGACAGGTAGGTAGGTAGGTAGGTAGGTAGATAGATAGATAGATAGATAGATAGATAGATAGATAGATAGATAGATAGATAGATAGATAGATAGATAGATAGATAGATAGATAGATAGGACTTAGTCTCAAAATATGTGGCAGAAAGGAACTGAAACCAACAATTAAAGTAAAATTCGATAAACGATGTTCTTTCTCTAAGTTAGGAAATGAAATTCAAAATCAACATACATAATTTCGTATTCGATCCCAAAAAATCCTAAGTGTCCTAACAAAAGTACAAGTTTATAGAATGGTCCAAATGCATTCCAATAATCGTGTGTCTGTTTCGACTGTCTTGATACACCAGAATGAAACAATCAAAAACATCTTTGAATGATATGAGACAAAAGCTAATATTGTTTTTCATGTTCCCAACATATGCCAATTTCACTTGACATAAGACGCAATAAAATGATTTTGGAAACTAAGCATTTTTAACGGAAATGTTCGTGGAATTGTACGCAAGTGTAGACCTTGAACTTAAATTTTAGGAAACATTTTGTTTATTAGAGACAAACAAGATAAAAGTCAGATAGGCAAAAAGCCCACAACAATCAATCACTGACAAAAATTAAACACATTATATAGACGTACATAACACAACCACTTATCAAGAAAAAGAAAGATTTATGTAATAATGCACTCACTAACAGATTGCTCAAATATACATATAATACTAAATTACATAGGACGATGTTTTATGAATAACATCTGACTCATCAATATATACTTAAATAAGCAGGATTCGGTATTTCTCTACACATGAGAGTGCATCTGCAATCACGTTATCTTTTCTTCTTATATGACTAATTTCACTACCTTGCTGCATCAAACTCCAACTTGATAATTTCTGATATTTATGTTTGATTGCATTAAAAAAAGTTCGGGGGGGGAGGGGATTGAGATCACTGCATTCAATAATCATAGAAGAAGCTGTGCTGCCATACGCTTCAAAATATTTCAAAGATAATATACAAAAGTCAAATAGTCCTTCTCTGGTGCTTGTTGATAGAAACAAATATTGGCTGCTTGTCTTTGTCTTTGATAAGGAACCGACGCTGTCTACGTAATGGTTCGGCAGATGATTGATTTTGTCTTTGAGAAGGAACCGACGCTGTTAACGTAATGGTTCGGCAGATACTTGACTTTGTCTTTGATAAGGAACCGACGCTGTCTACGTAATGGTTCGGCGGATGCTTGACTTTGTCTTTGATAAGGAACCGACTCTGTCTACGTAATGGTTCGGCAGATGCTTGACTTTGTCTTTGATAAGGAACCGACGCTGTCTACGTAATGGTTCGGCAGATGCAGGAATAGGTTGCTGATGAAGAGTCTTAAGTATTTTCTATAGGGTTTCCTACCATTTGAAAAGTGTAATGATATATACCGTATTTAGAAACATTGCTTTTAACTTTCGGCCAAGAAGAATGACTAAAGTTCTTGTGAGGGACCTTAATGAAACATATATGACCATTCAAGTGCTAGATTATGATTTTACCGTAACTACGACGTTAAAAAATCCTACCTTCATCATCAAATGACTAGTTGTCAAACAGATTGTATTTCAGGTGGTCCTCATTATAACCCCATTTTTCAGAATATTACAAACTGGGATTTGTGTGGCTTCCATTTTGTTAATTGCCTTCTAAAACAAACCAGATATAACATGAATGATTGTCTATTGTCACCTTTACTAGAATTGATGTCTAGCTATCATCACAGTGATCTCAGTTTGGTCTTTACGTAGTTACAATGAATACCCTTAATAGCTAAAGAAACCACTTCTCCGACTGTCATCTGTCATTGGACTAATTCTGATGTGAAACTCTCATAATAGAAAAGAACATGAAAACAAGCGCACTCTACTTGAATATGAATAATTTTTCTTGTACAAGTTTCTCATCTAAAGGAAAAACATTTGATTACAAAAGACTGATAACCCAATATGTCTTTTAATATTTTAATAGGAATAGACTTTGCGTAATCACCCATAAGTGTATGATAACCTTCTGATATGAATTGTTCATAAGTCTTCAAAATAGAATCGGCCTTGTATTTCTTCGACTCAACCAAAGTACTGCTTTCGATACAAGACTGTGATCTTGAACTCCTTGCAACAAAGCACTTGTAATATCTCCGTCTTTATTGTATTTCGTATTTGTCATCCATTAATCATTGCAAGTGATGTTTTTCTTCTGCTTACAATACGTGCAGGTAGGAAGAGACAATGATTTCTGATTGATTTTTAAAAGATGTGCCAGATTAAGATTTGAAAGTGAGATGATTTATAATATCTCTGCAATTATTTAAGGAGATTTTTTAAAAATTCCGAAGGAGTCCTTAATTTATGTTACACGTCTCAATCTAAAAATATGAAATACAATAGAAGCAAAACCATCGTCTTGGGTAAAATGAAAGAAATAAATCATTTCTCTAAGTTACAAAGATAAAATTTAAGAGACAAATACAATAAAATATTGTGAATTAGATGAAAATTAAATCATACATATCATATTACAATTCAAAAAGTAAACAACGCTCCGAATGAATTCCAATAGCATTTATTGTCCTAGTTTACCTAGAATCTTGTCTGTCTTGATGAACCACAGTGATACAATCCAAACTGTCTTTAAATGAGTTCTTAGTAATCCCAAAATATTATTTTAGTCCAAACTGTAAATGAGAATTTTGTATTTCCAAGGAATATTCACACAGAATGATTCATCTCAATTTATATCTGAACAAACCTACAAACATAGATATAAGATTCTCAGAGACTGATAAGAATCAGGAACGAAACCTTGATTAAAAGTTCATATATATATATATATATATATATATATATATATATATATATATATATATATATATATATATATATATATATATATATATTTCACTTGACATAAATTGGACTATATTGTTTTGGAAAACTAATCATTTCTAATGGAAATTCCCATCAAGTTGTAAACAAGTTCAGGTCTTTAACTTCGATTTTAATAAACGTATCGTTTACTAGGCAAGAACTACAAAACCCTCAATCAGGGGTAAAAAAAACCATACGATGTAGATATACGCAACAATATATTGTAAAGACTGTTTCTTTCTATCTAGGACATATCGTTTCTTTTGCTGGCAGGTTTTTCTTTAAGTTACACAATCAATTATTTATTACTATTCATCTAAAAGCTTTTTATAATGTTCCTTGAATTACCGTTCGTGTAAATAACAAAGGCGCAACAATAAAGGCGCCTGGTATCGTAAGCTTCATAACCACACGTTATCCACAAAAAGGAAGTAAGAAAAGTTAAACAAATACGCCAGTTAATGAAAGCACGACAATCATAATCACATATCTAATCGATACTTCAGAATGACTGATTGCTGGTTCAGAGCAACTAAGCATGCAAACAAATGATTATGTTTTGTACGCTATGACGAGATAATTTCAAAATATCCTTTAGCTATCGTTCTGCGCCTGAACGTGTGCTCATTAGGTACAGATTGAAAAAATCTCTCGTGTCTATCTTGAGTTCCAACTGTTTTGAAAATGGCTGAAAATTTGCCAATAAAAAAATTAAAAAGAAAAGAAAAAATATCTATCACCAGACAATAAGCTACAAATATAAAGTATGAGGATCAGAAGACAAAGTGCTGATGTTCTCTAATCCAAAGATACCTAGTAAACCTTGTCAACAGCAACGAAAAGTAAATGTACTGTCAGCAATCAATGTGATTTATGTTGCATGGCCTAATTTTTGTTAAAAATCGATATCATGCCATAACCAAAACAGGCTGCATAACAATCTCTGTACATACCGTTGTCTTTTCATAATGTTCATCTAGCCCATGAAAGACTTTCAAGGGGACAGGCCGCCATTAATTTTACTATATATTACATACTAGTAAATCAAACACAGATGTATTCCCAAGGGTGAAAGTGCCGATATAGACTATAAAACAAGTCAAAGACTTGTTATTTCCTGAACAGCATGTTTAAATGTTCCGTTTCATGGTCAATCAAAATATAATCTGTGACCATATTACAAGCATTACTTACGTCCTAAGCTCTGTTTTAACAACCAGTAAAGAATACAAGCTACTTAGCTCGGTATTAAACAACAGTATTTATATCCCAGTCTGACCTATACTTGCCACACACAATTCAATCCCATTTTATTTATGAATTCATTATTTTTTTTAAATATGTAAGTAATAAAAACAGCGAAAGTAAAATTTAAGTATATTATTTAGAAACATATTTTAAAATACTATTTCATATAAATTCAAGGAGTTTATGAATACATAAAAATGGCTTTTAAAGAATTCCGTCAACATTGTTGAAATTAAAGAAATTTAGGTACGTTCAATTACCCCTCAAATTAAACAAAGTTTCAATGCGGTAGGAGAGCCATGTCAAAATAGAAAAACAGCTGGTTTCCTTTTGCTACTTTCTGCTTGCCAAACAAGCTAATTCTTCAAATCCTTATATTTGACTTTCTTGTATCTTGTTTATAGAACAGGGTGAGGTTCGGCAGGAGGCAGTGTGGAGCTGGTGCTTAAGAGACAGGTAATAGGTGCTGTTACTCGCGATACGTGTTTGTTTCCTGCTTGCGGCGATTAGTGATGTGATAATGATTTTTAACGTAGCTTTGACAACTTTTCAGTCATGTCACTACGATGTCTGCAGTGTGGCAGTTTATAGTGATGTCTAGCACTGGGGCATCATGCCGCAAACTTGTACCATGATGTCCCATTCAGTCACATTTTCCTGACACTAGGGCAACCAGTCCTAACACTAACCGCTTAATGCTGAGTGTTAAGCGAGGCCGCTTATTGTACCATTTTTGTAAGTCTTTGCTTTTACTCGACCGGGGATCGAATCCACGACCTCCCGCATCCGAGGCGGACGCTCTAACCACTTGGCCACTGGAGCGGTTGCTAGGGACGATTAATCTAAAAGTTTGGCAGTATGAGAACAATTACACAAATTCTAAAAAAAAAAACAACTTAATGTTTTCGTCAGTGTATGTCATGCAACAGGTGGAAACCTCGATAATGTAAGATTGCATGTACATTATAACATTATTATGTTTACCAAGCCAACACCAGCCATTTTGAAGGTATGTTGGAGACCTGTACAAGCGAAACTCATGACATGACAAGAATCCGATCCGATTTAAAATTGGAAAATAATGTATATTTTTCAGTTCTTGCATAATTAAATCCTATATTTTACCATTCGCGTGTCTGATTATAAATTGTCACAATTTTCTTACTATTTGGAAATTTTGACAAATATAGACTATTGTAATATAATGTTAATGTTATCTTTTATTTGCATAAATATATTAAACAAGTATATTTATTCTGTCATCCACGATCTATTTTAAGTTTAGTTTCACTTGAGGACACACTTATAAGAATTCCTCACAACCAATGAAAAAAAGTTTGAAAACATGGGATGAAAACTAACGAATACATGTTTTTTTAACATGAGATGCACTTTTACATGTGTACCTCATTAGGAAGGAACTGTTTCAATGCGATTTTAAAATTCCAACCTTTTCAAACGTAAAATAAATTTTCTACTCATTTTCTCCATTTCTTTAGTCATTTATTGGAAATGTAGAATATTTCAGTACATGGGAATGCTTTATAGTCATGCACAAAATTTTGAAAGGTCTAACTGTTTTTAAATATGATTGCTTTTGTGGGGTATATGATTTCAGTTTTTTGTATTAATCGTAACATTTATGTTTTTACTGTTTTATTACGATATAAAAATTGAGAAAAATACCATACAAAGAGACATCATACATATATACATACATACATACATACATACATACATACATACATACATACATACATACATACATACATACATACATACATACATACATACATACATACATACATACATACATACATACATACATACATACTTACATACATACATACATACATACATACGTACGTACGTACGTACGTACGTACGTACGTACGTACGTACGTACGTACGTACGTACGTACGTACGTGCGTGCGTGCGTGCGTGCGTGCGTGCGTGCGTGCGTGCGTGCGTACGTACGTACGTACGTACATACATACATACATACATACATACATACATACATACATACATACATACATACATACATACATACATACATACATACATACATACATACATACATACATACATACATACATACATATGTATACTTACTTACATAAGCACCATCATATACATACACTTACTTTAACCTGCGTTGATCTAAGCATACAATGATTTACACATCTTTAACAATGATTTACACGTCTTTATCTATGCAGCCATCTCCGATTTTACATACAATATGTGGACGAGAGAGAGAGAGAGAGAGAGAGAGAGAGAGAGAGAGAGAGAGAGAGAGAGAGAGAGAGAGAGAGAGAGAGAGAGAGAGAGAGAGAGAGAGAGGCTATACTTCTCCACATGTGAGGCTGGATCATCCCGGCGTTTGTACCAGTTTTCCAATATGTATGGACTGTTGACTTCCGTTTCAATTTAGGTTGTTATTTCACTAGCTGTACTTTCGTATGTCTGTTGTCTGACTGCAAATTGATAAAAGGTGTGTATGAGCAGCTGTTTGAATCTGTACAACCAGTCTGTTGCTTGTGTCATTGCCCATATATTCATTGTGAGACTATAGGGAGAAGTTGTACTGCAGTATGCATAAATGATGTCAACTTGTCTCGCTATTTTATTACTTTTTATCAAATCAAATACTATATGTTAATCATTACTGAAGTTAAAGAGGCTATAAAAAGGCACGGCTGTTTGCGAATGCCATGTATTTATGAAAGAGTTGTGATACCAGCAGTTCGACCGAGGTGTATGGCCCGGTCTGACTAGCAAATACATATCACAGTTCTAATTACTTCGAAAGCTAGCTCCTTTTCGACTAGAACCACGTCACAATTTCAACTGGCAAGAGGATAGAAGGTGAGTATATGTTATTATAATCATAAATCAAGAACCAGCACTGCATCTCCACTTTTATCTGCTATTCCCCCTCCCCTTACACCGATATTTACCTAGTCTATGTCGAGTGTGTGTGTATGTGTTTGGTGCAGCTCTACACATCAGCTACAGTAACAACATTCAAATAGTGCATTAATGTATGCACTCATTTAATTATTAATTTTTCAATCATTCATGTTAGTTCTCTGGCATTTTTACCAAGAATATAGCAAGCCGTGTACGTACGGAGCGAGGTAGTTATACATACTGACTGGTAGAATCATATGTCTCTGTAGGGCACATTATTGATTCAATATTACACGATTAATCTCTATTCAAATACCCAACTTCGACGACAACAAAGTACGTTTTATACTTCTGTCGTATTCCGACTAAGTTTATTATCTCACCAGAGTGAACGTTATACGATACGTATTTTTCCGTAGCAACGACGTTGGTATCGTAGATGTTAAAGTTTTGTGCTAAAGTGTTTTGTTCATGGTTTTACGTGGAATACTTGTTTGTATAAAAATATTTTATTTTGTATTACCAATAAGTGAGCATAATACTACTAACCTTAGCCGAAGAGTTTTGTTTGCTACACTTATTTAAAACTTGTCCAATAACTATTTCAAATTTAAACAATCACGCTAAATTTACCATGTTATCTCTAAGATAGAATATACGAGTGTGAATAGGCTGGTCGACTGGCGCTTCTACAGTATTAGGCTTCATACCCGGTTCTGAAAGAAGCCCGTATATGTCAACGGACATTTCAATGTCAGTTTTCCTGCAAGCTGTTATGCTCCAAAGACTTCGTATGATTATATTCTTATATCTGAAACGCATTTTATTTTATTTTATTTATACGATGGGTGAATTTGCTGTGTAAGCAATGCTAAACAAATAAAATTTAAATATAATCCAATGTGAATGACAAACTTATAAAGACGTTATAGCTGTGTAATTAATGTACAGCAAGGATACGTACGGTCAAAATTACTTCCCTTGGCGATTTCCGATATTAACAAGCACACTAGTTACCAAAGCCTTTATAAAATGTGATCCAATACCAAATATTAATTTTTGATACAGCTCTATTGTGTACACACATGTGAGTGTAACCGGTATAAGGCGAAGTTTTGTTGCCATGGCAACATGCACAACGGAGATTGTTGCATACCTCTTTCTCCATATGTTACGTTCATGTACTGTGACAGAATTTTGTATTGCAGTTATGGGAACTATTTTACCATCGAAAGACATATCAAAATGGCTACACTCAAACTAGTCCAAAGCACACTAACTTTAGAAATTATTAAAATGGGGAAACTTAATTTTGCCAGAGAATACAGTATCAGATAATATCGGTTTCTTAACGTGCAATAAATGATTTATGTAAGACTGAACAAGTTGTAAAAAATTATCAGCTAGTTTTGTTTTCCGTATAATTTACCTTTGAAATCCAGGAAGTGAAAATGAAAAATCGGAGCTATCAGTCTTTTAAAACGCGATGTAAACCGCAATCAGCTACTTACATTAAAGTATTGCCTGCCTTGTAAATGACAGATTGGGCGAGGTAAACGGACGAACAATCAGATTCACAATTGGGATTCAAGAATGGAGTGGGAACTGCTGACACTATTTTTTGTTTTACATTGCTTGATTAATATGTATTTAAGTCACAGTAATAGGATTTAGACAGGTTTTGATGATTTTTAAAGGCATTTGACAGTGCTTACGGTTGAATTTTTTCAGACAAGGTAGACATGGAATAAAGGTGCTAAATGTTCCTTGTTCTATATACAGTGTATTTAAATCACGTATTTCACACTGGGTATTCGTAGGGCATTTTGTTTTTGTTCTTGTTGTTTCGTTTGGAGTATGTTTGACACAAGTAGACGTGTTATCGCCGATGCAAGTTATGTTAAGTTTTAAAAATCACGAAACATCATTAACATCCAATGGATATATATGTATAAAGTTAATGGACTTTATTTTATGACTCCGTTTGCTAACGATTTAGTTTTATTTTGATGCAACAGTGATGCATTTAAAAACCTCATAATGGGAACGACTACTTTAATAAATGAATACAAATATTAATTATGATAAAGACCAAAGCATTGTATTTATTAAAAATAGTTGTCCATTAAGACATTACGAAGTATGAAATATAGTAATCTTCAGGTGGTGAAAGTCACGAGTAATCTTGAGGTGGAGGAAAATTTATATTACCTTCAACAAACATTGGCTAATAAAGCACCAAAGACGACGAAGAAGCGATTTTTAATTTGCAACAATGAGCTACTTAAACTATAATCAAGGTTTGAAACTTTTTGATATTTTTTTAAAATATTTGGTAAATGTAAAAGCTTTCAATTTAATTGTGACAATGTAATTTTTGTGAGACATTCATGCTTGAATGCTTTTTTGTATATTCCAAGTAATTACATTACATTAGCGAGGCACAAACATCGCAAAAGGTTTATCAGTGTAAAATGACCCTAGTACAGCAAAATCATAAAATTGATTGGATGACTATTGTATCCTGTAAAAGGAAAAATTATTATCAAAACAGAACTTGTGCACTTTGTATTACAAAAAATTACCCACAAGACTGTACAAAGTGATGATGAAGGCCCCATAATTAAAGCTAACGGAACTCATCTATAATCCTTAAAGTTCCTCTCCACAGTTTCGTATTTTGCACGCTATTCAATTTTAACGGAAAGACTATTCTTGAAATACGACTTTTATGACCATATAATATTTAACGAGAAGTAAAGGAATACTTATCATGGCGTAACTCAATGTCATTTAACCATTACATGCGTACCTGATGCTGGTGGTCTTTAGCTTACAGTAAACCTCAGTTTTAGAAAGTAAATAGGTTCAAACAAGTTTAACTAATCAGATTTCATTTAAATTTAGCTTAAAGTAGAGTACATTAAAGTGCTTCAGTTTCCGTTCGAGTAAAGGAGTTTGAAATATCGTTTATCAGAACATGGATAGAGAAAAGTTACCCATATTCAGCTAGTTTTAAAGATGGCTTCAGTGATTTATTGGTTATAGCGTCAGCCTCAGATGCGAAGGTCGAAGTTTCGGACTAAGACCGAGTCCTACCAAAGACGTATAAATATGGTACTTAAGAGGTTGATGTTAGAAATGGTCGGCTTGGTGTGAGGATAATGTAACTTGTTGGGACATCATGCTACATCTCTGCAGCACGATGCCCTAGTGCTAGACGTCACTATAAACTGACACACTGCAGACATCGTAGCGATATGACTGACAGATTGTTACAACTACGTTAAATATCCAAATCTCTCTCTCCCTCCCTCTCTCTCTCTCTCTCTCTCTCTCTCTCTCTCTCTCTCTCTCTCTCTCTCTCTCTCTCTCTCTCTCTCTCTCTCTCACACACACACACACACACACACACACACACGAACTAGCGATATGACTGACAGATTGTTACAACTACGTTAAATATCCAAATCTCTCTCTCCCTCTCTCTCTCTCTCTCTCTCTCTCTCTCTCTCTCTCTCTCTCTCTCTCTCTCTCTCTCTCTCACACACACACACACACACACGAACTAGTTTTTTTTCTCATGAGCAAAAAATATTATGGGATTGCGCAACATGAAACTAGACACTATGTGAGTTTTCTTCCATGCCGATAAGAGTTCGTTTTGAAAGTAATTTTTATGGACATTATTTATTTGTTTAAGCTCAAAAGATCAAAAAATTAGTAAGTGTCCCAAAACTTTAAAAGGTGCTTTTCAAGAGTGTTGCACTATATGTGTCCAAGTCATCATAATTTATATAGTACAGTGTGCAGTAAAAGTCAAATCTAACCTCTTTAAAGTGTCAGGTAAACAATTTACTAATGGCTTATTGCAATCAGAGAAAGTACAATTTGCTCAGTAGCAAAGTCATTATGCCACGTGGCGACTTATTGACGAATTACATTTAATAGCCTTGATATTAGTCTAAATTATTCAAATCAGAAATATATATTTTTTTCGAAATTATATGGAATTCAGTCGAAATAGAAATATTCCAATAAGTAAAAATACACGCATATCACGTACTTCTTGCTATCAGTTATGCATCGGTTATAAATGAAAAGATAGAAAGACACGTGGCTATTAATACATTTTTGTTGTGGCGTATACATTCTTTATCCACATTTTGCATTATCGCAATTTACTATATATATATATATATATATATATATATATATATATATATATATATATATATATATATATATATATATACACACACACACATATATATATATATATATATATATATATATATATATATATATATATATATATATATATTATATATGAGAAGAGTTAAAGAATTATTCCAAATGTTTCTGAAAGGTGTGCGTGTGTGTGTGATTTGGATTTTTAACGTAACTTTAACAAATTTTTAGACATATTGCTACGAGGTATGTAGTGTGGCAGTTTATAATGATGTCTAACACTGGGGTATCATGCCGCAGACAAGTAGCCTGATGTCCCACCCACTTACATTATTCTGACTAAAATACCGACCAGACCTAACACTGATCGCATAATGCTGACCGCCAAGCAGCTGTTAGTACCATTTTTATAAGTCTTTAGTATGACTTTGCCGAGTTTTGAACCTTCGACGTCCCGCATCTAAGGCCAATGCTCTAAACATAAGGCTCTGAAATGTGTCATGGGTGGGTGTGAGGTAGTGTTCGGTTAGAGCATCCATACTGTGTACCAGTAATCCTGATTCTTTAATTTGCATCAGACTTCAGTTTTTCAAGAAGCATGACAGCGCGGAGAAACTAGCTAGAAGCATTATGTCTTGAACATAGGTTATAATATACATCTAAATTTGTGCTGAAAATGTCACCACCATCCCACAGTTCAAGAAGAAATAAATGCCAATGGAAATTCGAATATGGGTCAGGACAATATGGTTACAAATTTGGTTTTGGATTTTTAGAGAACATACTCAGCAAGAAAGAAGACAGACATTCATCCTCGAGAAAAGTAAGAGAATTTCAGATTTTTATAAACAAAACGTGTGGAAGATCTGTAAGGCGTTAAACGGATGGAAAGCTGGAATCAACAGTGTACATCTGACCAAACATAACGTATTGACTCATCACACTCAACCTGAGAGAGAGAGAGAGAGAGAGAGAGAGAGAGAGAGAGAGAGAGAGAGAGAGAGAGAGAGAGAGAGAGAGAGAGAGAGAGAGAGAGAGAGAGAGAGAGAGAGAGCTACCATGGAAACAATATCAAATTTACAACTGTCAAATGCAGTCTAGACTTAGTGTGATCTTTTTAATAATAGCTTCTAAATCCGTAAGACTTCGTCTCCAAGATACTTAAAAATGTTGTGTATTGAATCAATACATTGCGTAATCAGTGAATATATGCAGGTAATAAATATATGTGGGGTTCTCGACTTCTGCACTTTGGAGTTATATGCACTTCAATGCAATACCATCGTTACTTTGTGGAGATTGAGGCTATTTTTTTAAAATCAATCATCGAAAAATAGAGCAATATAACCGGTCTGATCATTTCGTTGTACGAAGAGAGAGTTAAAGAAACTTTCGTTACTTGAAGTGAATGAAGGCGTTGGATCTTTTATCAAAATATTTACACAGTATTTAGCAGGAGTTTGCAACAACATAGTTCAACATAATGCAGGAAAAGAGGAATTTGTTTCTTCGAAATTAGTACAGAGGCTAACCTACCGGAAGGAGTGAGGTCGAAGGTGAAGTGTCACCATGACGTTTATACAGTTCTGCCTATAACAAATACGATATTAAATGCACTTGTTGTGTGTCACCTATTAACAGTGCACACTATACCAAGTGTTCCATGTTTTGGGAGTTTCTCTTTTGTTGAGATATTGCTATCTGTTTTCAAGGCAGGGTCGGCTTTAAGTTGATTGTTGCCGATTTGGTTTAATCGGACCCCGAGCTCACAGGGAATCACGCACGTCAGTAATGTTTCAAAATATATCTACAGAATGAAAGTAATTTTAAAGCGATGGAAGAAAATGTTAAGTTCAGTATCATATAAAACTTGTTTAAAAGTTTATTTCCAAATGCTCGCAGGGACCCCGTACGTATATCCAGGGTGGAGTGAAGTGGGTTGGGTTGGGGCCGCCACGATGGCCCTGGTCGAGCACCTCGTGTATTTAGACCTGTGCTGATTACGTGCGGAGAAGAACACAATTTGCCATTATTGTAAAAATTAAATGCATGTTGAACTTATACATTCATTTTTACACTAATCCTGCGTTAAAATTTTTCCAGAATGTCATTTTTTATCGGCTATCGAAGTTATCTTTCAATTTCGCATTGTTCTGCTTCTGAGTTTCGCATTTTTGTATGGAGTAGGCTTATACGACTAATAATTTTCATTATTTTTATTTCTTAATGATGGGGTGTATTTGGATTTGAGAGCACACAGCTATGTTTTATGTTACGATTGAATTATCATGGGATTTTTATAAAATAGAATTCATAATATAATAACGTATATATTTATTCGCCATGAATGTATAATGATTTGTATACTCAGTAAATTCTACAGAGCTACAGATTACGAAAAACAACTATATTTCTCAGATATATGTAACGCTACCTAAACGACATTTCAAAAATCAACTATCGGCAATCATATTCACACAATACATGTGTCATAGCATAAAAATGTAAGCGAAAATTTAACCTGCATTCTTGTCACGCGTAGGCGACATATGTATACAAACAAGTGAAAGGTCAAAAGTTCTGGAAACAGGAGGAGTGATTCAATAATTGAATAACCAGCTGTGAGAATTAAAAGCGTATGTCACGAAATTTGTCCTTTACGGGCACAGATGTGCGCTCAGACCTTGAATAAATACGCAATTCAACCAGCTGTACGAAGAGTTACACCGCTCCAGACTATGACCTACTCATACACGTAAGATCAATAGATTGCATTATAGATTATAGTCTAAATTTTCTATTAGGATCTCAAAAGCATTTGATTATATCTTAAAGATATAAAGGAAAGTAATTAGTTTTCTTATGCAAAATGCTGTGTTAATTTGATACTTATTCTGTAGCATGCGCAGTGTCGTATTTTTTGATATTATAAGATGATAAAATATCACTTTCTGTGATTCTGATTGGTCCAAAAAAGCCCATGAAATTATTGTGCGGTATTTTTGTTTACTGATTGACTGGTATCGTGGGAAAACGCCTTCTTGAATGTTTAGATTTGAATGAACATTTTTTAGGCGGCCATTTTTTAACTTGACTCGCGATTGGAAATTGAAGAAATATTATATAGGCTGTCTCTCTATATATGTTACTCCTACAGAGTTCATTTTGTCCTGTTTAACAATATCAACATAAGAAAATGACATAAAACTACAAGGCAAGAACGACATTGAGTAAAATTAAGGGATAGCGGGTGGGGTGGGGTGCGTATGTCAGTAACATATATATAGAATCCACTGTATATACAAACATGGTTTAAATGTAAGCAAACTCACATCTGTTCGCAGTATAATCTGGACATGAATTGGTCTCTTAACTGACAGATCTTTATCTAACCACATCATCTTTACGTAGCATATATGGGATCGACATCCAACACGAAAATAGATTTGTTGACGTCTTTTGTACAGTCTATTTTTAAAATCAAACACTACAAATATCAGGTCACAAATGCATTGCATGAAATGTGGGAATTTTTGCATCCAGTAATCCTATTTTACATTAAAATCTCACAATGTAACGTTTAGTTCTTTACAGACATTTTAGCGTAAACGTGTATTCTAGTGTCGGACTGCTATACTGTGTACCGTATCAAACAATATGGCAGCATCACATCGCATTGATCATTCTGTTTTGATTTTGTGGTTATAAAATGTTATGTTTATTCGGAAGGAAGCCTTTTCTTTGATTTATAGTTTGCAAAACCGTACAATCTAATTTTACCAGTTCAGCTTTGTTTGGGACTATATTTTATGCACAACAAATGAAAGGTACACCGTCTATCAGAATGAACGAAATTATTCGTTCTTCTATCTATCTAAATAATTTACACTGAAATAAAATCTGTGATACAAATTATCTCAAATGGGTAACGACTTAATATTAAATTTATGAATTTATTTGAAAAATGTCCAGCTTTTGCGGGCCTTGGCAAGCTTGTTTATGAGAAGGAATTTTCGGCTCTGGATTGGAGAGGAAGAGAGAGAAAGGAGTGATCCCTTTAAGAGTGAGGTGGCGCTTAACAGTGGTACATCTTTGGGAAATTTCCGGTAGCAAGAGGACATTGCTTTTGTTCAACTCTTAACATGGATTATGGATAATTTTAGTAAATCGTCTTTTTGTTCCACTCGCAACGTCGATAACCACTCGTAACATTGAGCAATACCCGATTTGTTCGGCTAATTCATTTTGTTACAGTGAAGAAAGCGAGTAATTCGTTTATTGCTATGAATTCTAACCCTGGCTATTTTAGGATTATGTTTGTGAAAAGCAGCTCCCAATGCAAGTTGGTTCCAGCTATGAAATTGAACAAGGTTATCTAATTTTTTTAGCTAATTTCAATCTGTAAGGAACATTGATTCTTTCAGTTGAAAAGAAGCGAGTGATTCGTTTATTGTTATACTTTTGAAGCAGTTGATTTAGTATTATATTTGTGAAAAGGCGGCCATTAAGGTAAGTCAGTCCCCAGGTCATTCCAGCCATTGAATTGAACCACGCTATTCAATTTGTAACTAATCCCAATTTGTAATGACCAACGTAGTCTTATATACATTTTTAATTCCTCTACCCAAATTTTATATGAACCAACATAGTGCTATATACTTTCATTTTTTTATTTCTCTACCCAAATTTTATATCCTAATATATATATATATATATATATATATATATATATATATATATATATATATATATATATATATATATATATATATATATATATATATATATATATATATATATATATATATATATATATATATAATGAACTATACCTAGTTTAAATTATTTAAATTTCTCATGAATTCATGAATTCTATATTATAACTGTAGTTAGAATTATTGTTAAAACTACCTAAGATCAACTTCATGCTCAGCAGTAATTGATTTGATAAAGAAATGCCTTAGAAGAGATAAACTATGATATTTCTGTATTTTAGATGCAACATTTGTTCGTACGCCAAATGATTTGGGTATTAATTAGAAATACTTATTTCTTACTATAATTTTAATATATTCTGTCTGTAGATCTTTAACTTTAATTGGAATTTAATTATTTATATCAAGCTTAAAAAGAAAGATTTTAAAATCATGTAAAGTTGGTGAGCTTTGGATTAAGTACAATAAATGCATGATTCATGTGTAATTCTAATGAGTAAATCTCATATATTTATGTGTAATTCTGTATCTTGAGTATTGCTTGATCTTGATAATAAAGCATTACACATCCACAGAATAACCATCTCTTGCAGTTCGAACCCAGTACATCTCCGCTCTACAGCGATTAACAAGACCCTCATCATCGCCAGGAGTGATACCTCCGCAGATGAAGACCAGAATGACACCAGTATTATCTCTCTTTAAACTGAGAGTTACCAGAAATAAATGCAATCCAAAAGGTAGAAAGAATACACCAGCATTAACTTTACATAAACAGTGGCGAATTACAAGAAAAGTGGCGGAGAACATAACGAAAAAATGGTATCATTCCGAGATAGTAACTTCTCATAGTACTCGTTTTACGGCAAACAATACACAGACTTCTTCCACTGTGTCGGTTCCAAGAACATTTCGGTTTCAGTTGTCTAGTTTTGCTAACGTGACTTTTAATCCTATGAACCGTTTTTCTCAGTGTGCAAATTCTTTATGAGAGGTCAAATCCTCGTACACTGGCATATCTTCAGTTATCAAATTAGACTTTTAATGATGATCAGTTTCAGAATCCTATCACATGTCTGGAACATTTTGAATAATGAACTAAATTCTATGATTTATCTGAATCAAATGTTTTGAATGTTTGTCCTCTTAATCTTCAAGGGCATGCAAACAATCTGATATGATACATTGTCTGTTACTGTTAAGAACAACTGGTCTAACCATGTAGATACGCTTCAAACAAGATCTTAGAATGATTGTGTCTAGTTTATGTCTGTCAATCATGCAAACTCTGCAAAGGCCTTCTAAAACAGTTCTAAATTACCTCTAAGCCACCTCTTACATACGCCACCCCCCCAAAAAAAAGAAATAAATAAAACGAAAAAAAACCCCAGAAAACCAAACAACCAAAAACAAAACCTTTCCATGAGACGTATTGTTATCGGTGGCATTATATGTATTAAAGCCAGCTATCAAACCATTTGAAATGAAACAAAATGCAACCAACACTGAAGATATACGTTCAGCAACTATTTTAGCAGATAAATCAATTACCGCCTCTAACAATCCTGATCTTTCTAAAACATCAACCAAATTAAAGATAAAATTAAAATATCCAATGTAAAACAAAATACAGAAAGCAAGTCATGTACACAATTTCTTGCACATTTCAAAGTAACAAAAACCGCCATTTAGACCAAAATATTCTAACTACCAGAAAAACGTAATTCGTAAGCTAGTCAAACGAATTTCCCTAACTTTCCTCCACTAACTCCTTCAGTTACAAATAACTATCAGCGGAATAATTACGCATATCAACCGACTCATAATATTCCCTACCAACTACAGCAACAAAATCGTCCACAAATTCACGATGTGTGACACATAGTGTTTTAATCGCGTCGATGTGTGACACATAGTGGTTTGCATCGCGTGTAATCTGCCGCGCACAAAATGCAAGTGCCATTTCTGTCGCCATAAACTACATATATACAACAGGGTTTCGCGCCTACCAAGGGACACAACCCGGTCCTAAGTATATTCAACCCATACAAGTTACCTTGGTAGCAACCATTCACAAAAGTCTCATTCCAGTTAATATCCGAGACAAAACAATACACGCTCTAGTTGACACGAGAGTACAGATATTGGCTGTAAAGGCTAATTTCCTTTACGTGTAGTCTTAACGTCGCGTCATTTCCAGCCATCGAATATTTCTCAGATTGTACAAGCTGTGGGTGTTAATTAAAAATATAAATATTCCATCACTTCCATGGGGTGATCCATTGTCATGGACTCCATTCCTCTGATCGTGGTACATTGTGCATATTTTATCATGGCATCATCTTCGTAATAAGTCTTTGATCGATATTATCTCATTTGAAATGGAATTCAATCAGTAATTGCCCTAACAGAAACTCAGATATTCATGATCAATGTAACCCTTTGAAAGAATTTGGTTATATTATTCAATACATTAGTTTTTTTTAACAATTAAAACATTTGTATCACAACTTCCGATCTTTATTTTAATAACTCTGAAATAAATGAGTTAGAAATGTTATTACGATACTGTGGATAAAATCTGAAGAAACCGAATTTTTTCACTTTACCGGAAACAGGGATATGGCATGTACAGTTAAACCAACAATGCTCATTTATTATATATTTCATGACCAGATAATGAAATATTCCAGCTGAAGAAAAATGGTGTAGCAACAGCTGCTGTATGATCTTTGGAACTACATTTTTCACATCAGAAAATATATATCTGATTTTATAAATGTTGTTCAAATCTGTATTTCCATGTTTCGGCCTATTCAATTTCTGCTTTTTATACTTCTGTCTGTCTGTCTCCTCTTTAGGACCAAAGGATATAAACATGTTTGAAGACTGTATATCGTCTAATATAAGTTTATTTATTAAATAAGGAGGATACACAAGAAGACCAAAAACGAACTCCAAACAATAAAACAGATGGTTTAAGTTGGCAACTTTAAAACACATAGTTTTGTACATGAATCCTGTTAGTTATTAATACCTGAACATAAATAAAATGTCGTTCGTTCTTCTGTGTTCCCAGTAAAGTATCTTGTGCCTTTCTTATTCTTCGACAAAAACAGATATATTATTGGTAAAATTCTTGATTAAATAAAGTACAAGAATTGCTTAAGTAGCGCAGCGCTTCTTACTCACAACAATCAAAATCATGTCTGAAAAAACGAAGAAAAATTACACTGCCAGGTGTCATATCGCTGTGTTGTATTGCAATGTAGTAGTTGATAGTGATGACTAGCACTTGAACATCATGCCTCAGACATGTAAGCATGATGTTCCACCCAGTCACACTATCCTGATACAAGGCCCTACCAGTCCTAAAGTAGTAATGAGATATTGATGATCCTTTATCAGAGACCCCTCGGCCCCCCCAAAAAAACGTTATAAGTTAACATTTTTGTCATCATCCTTTGTTAGTTCAAAATGAAAACACATTTTCTGACAAAAATATGTTTTGTGGCCGAGGTGTCTCTGATAAAGGATACATCAATTCTCACTACTACAATGCACCTATTGGTTAAAAATGTTATATTAGACAAATAAAATAGTATATATAATGCCTTATTATAATCCCATCAGACATGTTGGATTCGATCTAACAAATAGATTTTGTAAAAGATTTAATTCGATCAAAGCAGCGTCAGGGTATACTGGTATTAAACCTAAAATAATAAGCGATTGCATTAAAAAGGTGGGTTATTATGTATCGCCGAAATATGGATCAGTGTGGTTATTCGCAGTTGAAAGCGATGTGAGAATAGCGGGATGGGCAGATGATGTGGTGACATTTATTGACAATATGGTTGATAACGATATTACTAAAGCTATACAAAATTAATTAAACATCTACTTTTTATCATAATCTTTTTCGTATTTGCTAACTCTCATTGGCAGAATACCTGTTAACATGCTATCAATAATGCGAAACTCGCGTATTAAATCGTCCATATCATATTTTATACCACGTAAATAAGATCGAATTTGATCGAGTAATTTTTTATAGGTTATACTCGCTGTTTTGCAAGCATTTCTTTTAGTCGTTAGTCGAGGTTCAACTTTTTCACACACTGCTGCAAGAGAAACGCCGACACCAGATATTATTAACAAAAACGGATTTAATGATGCGCCACTTTAAATTATACCAGAGCCGGTCATTAGCAGTGGTAGATAAGATATTGCTCGCAGTATTTTGGTATAGTATTTGTAACATTTTTTGACGCACCAAAGATTTTTATGATAGTATCTGTAATATTGCATTAGAGCGTCAACATCTTATTTCGGAATGTTTTTTGAAATATGATTGAAATCGACTATAGGTTTTTTCATTATATAATATTTGTTTAGATATTTTTAAGTAACTAATTCTGGAGTTTCAGCTACAAATTCAATACACCACCAATAAGTAGCTGCGCATAACTTTTTATTATCCGCTATCAGCATAAACGTTTCCTCATTATCTTTGTTTAGCACAATAGACACAGTTCCAGAAAAATCATCAGTTGAATGACGCCATGGAAATGTTGTAAATATACTAAACTTTGCACTACTAAACACAGACAATCTGTATACACCAGTGACCTCCGCGATATGTTTAAGAGTGTTATTTTGCTGCAACCAGGTTGCTTTTCCTGATTCTACCGTGTACACAATATTTTTAATTTGTTTGTGAGGAATTTTAATGAGATCAGTTTTTTGAATAATATTTGGAATGCCACTTGTGATATCATTAAGTCTTGTGTTAATGTCGGCGAGATTAATGATAACATTTGGTGGAGTTCCCAAAAAAAATCATTGTTAGTTCTGTTTATGTTTCTACGAAAATTTAGAAATGTTTGTATATGATTAGAAAACTCAGTTTTAAATGCGGCAACTCCATCATTAATTGTCATTAACGAAGTAGTTATTGGAATTTCTTTATCATCAACATATTTTTTAGTTGCAGCGTCGAAATCCGTTTCTGGTGCTCTAAGATTAGTAATGCCATTGTAGTCATATTGTGAAATGCAAGCATAATACCACCGCGCACTGACAGGTACTTAGATTCTTGATCGTCGACGTATTTTTTCGTTGCTGCATCTGTATCTGCGGTTGGGTTTCCAAGATATGTAATTTTTTTTCCTGTCATTATTATGTCGCCAGTAAATACATCGCCAGCTTTCTTAACATAATCGTTAACGGACTTCCTAGAATTTTGTATTTTATCTTGGTCAGTAAAAGTGACTATATTATTAACAACCGCGGTGGGAATTCGTACAAGTACATCAGATAGTTGTATATTGCTCGTTTTTAATCGTCCTTCTTTATATTGGAAAATAACAACTTCGTTTTGATCTACACTTGTGATATTTAATAAATTAGTAATTTCATTTTTGAGTTGGTCGAGAGTTGCGTATTTAGATAAGTCACCTTGTTGAGCAGGCGCTGAATCTCCTACTAATGTTCCAAATTTCGAATAAAAACTCATTGTTTATTTACTGCTTGATAAAATTATATAACATAATAGTAATGCAAAATCATCGATATTAAACTTCGATACAGAGCGGTTGGTGAAATATAAACATAACAATGAGCTTTGCCAGAGGCTTCTTTCACATTGTAATGAGAAAGTAGTTTAATGTATACAAAAAATAAAATCATTTATTTGTAGATTTTATTTATAATGTTTTCAAAATATATATTTTATCACTTAGTTTAGCCACACGCCTTTGTTGGCGAAGAGTACTGCATTACATTTTTCTCTTTTATATTGCAGTGTGCGAAATGAAAATATTCCTTTTCTCTATAATAATATCGTTTCTAAAACAGAAAATATAAAATGCAGAATGAGTGCTCTTTCATAATCAGAAAATGTACAATGCTGCTTTTTGTTAAGTATATATTAAATAATTCAATATATTTTTATAATGTATCGATAGCCGAGAGGTTTAACGTAATGGCTGCGGAAATTGCGATTGGGGTTCGAATCTTATGAAAGGCAAAAATTTGTCTATGGGAGGGGGCGATATTATCCCCCCGAAAAATTATCTATTTAGTGGGGGGACCGGCCGAACCCCTATATTTGTAAACAGAAATTAATTCACCCACCCACAATGTCAAAAACGTTGTGGTGATAGTTTTCACCCTATGAATTTTGATATTTGGGGTGGGTGTGCTAGTTTCTGTTCACAAGTAGGAAAGGCTTTAATTGTCATCATATCATCATTATATGTTATGTGTTTGTGACGTCTTGTGTCGTCCAAAAATAGACCAGTAGGAGGTAATTTAACCCTGTGACCTGCTAATAGGTATCCACACAGGGGTCAATTTCAAAAACACAACTAAAAATAACCTAATGAGGTTCCAGGTCACAAAGACCATTAGGCCTTCTGAGTTTCTAGACTTTCGATATATAAAAAATCTAGGATCTCTTTGCGAGGGCAATAAATGGTCGCAAAATAAGACCTACACCGCAGACAGCCTTCAGAAGTTTCTAACATTTTGTCTTATAGTTAGAAACTTCGTCTTGAGGGTAATATCTAAACAAAATTCAGAACCTCATTAGGTTATATCTGATCAATTAAAGGTTCTACGCCTTGCCCCTAATTAACAAATCAACCACATGCCCATCTGTAAATATTCATGCTCATACAACAATCAGTTTATGTAAATGTGCCGTCCCAATCAAAATGACAACATCCAAATAATCATTGTATATAAAACCATCTTCATCTCAAAAAGTCCTCTGTATGAGGACAAATATTTTTATTGTTTTTCTTATATCGCTTTCGACTGATCCATATTTCGGCGATACATAATAACCCACCTTTTTAATGCAATCGCGTATTATTTTAGGTTTAATACCAGTATACCCTGACGCTGCTTTGAGCGAATTAAATCTTTTACAAAATCTATTTGTTAGATCGAATCCAACATGTCTGATGGGATTATAATAAGGCATTATATATACTATTTTATTTGTTTAATATAACATTTTTAACCAATAGGTGCATTGTAGTAGTGAGAATTGATGTATCCTTTATCAGAGACACCTCGGCCACAAAACATATTTTTGTCAGAAAATGTGTTTTCATTTTGAACTAACAAAGGATGCTGACAAAAATGTTAACTTATAACGTTTTGGGTGGGGGCCGAAGGGTCTCTGATAAAGGATCATCAATATCTCATTACTACTCCTAACACTAGCCGGTTAATGCTGAGCGCCAGGGCGAAGGAGCTGTTTGTACCAATTTTACGAGTCTTTGGTGGACGTTCTAACCAGAGTGTTCGACGTTGATGAGTGTCGATTGCAGACTAAAATTAAGTGTCAGTCGAAAATTTGGGCACAACGTCGGATATTGATCCATGCTGCAAGATTATAGAAGTCATCAATAATATCATTTCAGAATACAAAGATGACCACAATAAATAACAAAAAAACTGAATATAATTAAAATCCTTTCTTTGAAGATGCAAAGTCGTTTTAATAAAATTATTTTAAAAAATTCAGAATTTTCGCATTGACACAGAATGGAGAAATCTGTGCAAATCAACGGTGTTCGCCCTGACAGATATCCCTTTTTTGAGCATATACAAACAACTCTGTTCGCTCGTGAATTGAAAACTGTGTAATGTCATGATTTCGACCCTATTCACAATAAAATGCTTCCCACTTCAATCCTGCGATTCTTAGATATTATGATAAGGGGAAAATATATTATGATAAGGACATACTTTTGTTATGGTAACGATAAAATGTCAGCACTAGTCTTTTTTATGAGAAATATTTAAAAAGTTTGACTTCCAGGGAGAAACAGCCAATAAGTGTTTGATACATTTTGAAACTTGTCTTCCTTAAGTGCGCAGTAAAAAGCATATCTACTCGTTGAGGTATCAAATAAATAATTTATTAATATAGTATTACTATCATGTATGTATGTATGTATGTATGTATGTATGTATGTATGTATGTATGTATGTATGTATGTATGTATGTATGTATGTATGTACGCACGCACGCACGCACGCACGCACGCACGCACGCACGCACGCACGCACGCACGCACGCACGCACGCACGCACGCACGCATGCATGCATGCATGCATGTATGTATGTATGTATGTATGTATGTATGTATGTATGTATGTATGTATGTATGTATGTATGTATGTATGTATGTATGTATTATGCTTTGTTTAGCACGATAATATATCATTCCGACCAATGACATTCCTTACAAAAATATACTTGAGAAGCTGTAAAACTTCGTTAAATTTAGTGACAGCCAGGAGCCTTGAAAGATCCCATTGCACCATTATTGCAAACTGTTCGAAGTTAATGATTTCGGACAGATGTACATACACAATGCATTTTGCATGCCAGGCTAGAGTATTCAAGTATGTGCACACCGCATTTCAGGCTGCTTGATAGAATTGTACACGGTGCATTTTCAGGTACTGTAAAATCGCGACAGTGCACGTTTGCGCTTATCAGTAGTAAACGTTTATGCTAATTAACGAATAATCAGTGTTTCAGATTAGACACAGATTCACGAATTAAACAATGCCTGTGTTTTCCTTTAGTCAATCGAATAATAATAGTAACAGAATCAATAAGTCCTTTAAAGTGTAGATTTTGTGTAGTTTGAAAAACACATTTTATGAGGAGTATTGTAAATCTTAAATCATTCAGTTATACAGGGATGTTGTATCTTGAAGTGGCAAGCATGTTTACTGTAACATTTATTTCTTTCAGCTGAACATATGTACTAAATACAGTATGCGATACTTCATACTTGCCGGTTTTTTGTCTCTTGTTACTTTTATATTGTAAAGAATTAAATTAGAAATGTTCTGTATCGAAGTTATATCATATATAAGGAATGCTAGGAAATGACTAATGTTTACTAACTTATTGATTTTATATCTGCGTCTTCGCTCACCATTCTCTTTAAAAAAAATGGAATGGCAAGTTCGCTTAGGTTTAAAATATTACATTTTATATAATACCGCTCCGGTGGTCTAGGGGTTAGAGCATCCGCCTTAAATGCAGTAGGTCGTGGGTTCGAACCCCTTCTGAGTCATACCAAAGACTTACAAAATGGTACTAACAGCTACCTCGCTTGGCGCTGAGCATTAAGAGATTAGTGTTAGGACTGGTTGTCCTTATATCAGGGTAATGTGACTGGGTGGGACATCATGCCACATGTCTGCTCCATGATGCCCCAGTGCTAGACATCACTATAAACTGTCACACTGTAGACACTATAGCGATATGACTGAGACATTGTTAAAAATCTAAATCACACACACACACACACACACACACACACACACACACGCGCGTTTTATATAACCATCTAATATCTAGACTTTGCATTATTTGATTTAAAGATGAACTTTACAGTTTTCTATCAGAAGAGCATAAAAGAACTTTAAAAAAACTAAGGAATCTCTTTACGCGTGTCACCGATAGCATATGCGGTCAGACTTAGAGAATCCATCGGCTTATATTACTTTTTCCTCACTTTTTTCTGCAACTTCTTTGCAACTTCAATAGCTTGAGATATACGAGCTAAACTCAAATGGGTTCTGAACTTTGTGCTAAAACAGACACCAATTGTACATGTGTGTCAAAGATTTCACACCGTACACCAAAAGCAGCATCTTCAAAAGAAAATGTGGGTAAACACAACATACTTATAAAATGTATCAATGAAATCTTACAAACGAATAATAAACCTGAGAGAGAGAGAGAGAGAGAGAGAGAGAGAGAGAGAGAGAGAGAGAGAGAGAGAGAGAGAGAGAGAGAGAGAGAGAGAGAGAGAGAGAGAGAGAGAGAGAGAGAGAGAGAGAAAGCGTAGACACAATTTTTGATCTCAATCCAAGAAGCTTATCATCCTTAAAATATTACCTAATACTGTGAACTGAATTATTCCTTTAGGCAACTAGCAATTGCTTGCAGGTACGAAATATATGCGCGGCTTACTCTTGTACCCACTTTAATACAGTGCTTACTTACTTTGAAAATTTATAATGACCGGTTTACACGTTTTCTTTTGCAAGTAGATACGTCGTATAAATACTCGTTTATTCCATTTGAAGAAGTGAGAAGCGCTTTGACCATTTTATCGATTATTATATTACGCATTGGTAAGATTTTGCGACGGCAGAGTTAAACACAACACAGGTAAAGAATATTTCATTTTAATAGGATTATAACGATGTCAGACTACCTGAAGGGCTGAGATCGATGGTAAAATGTTACCATAATGTTTATACAGGTGCATCTAAAGTACACTTGAGTATGAATTGTATTGTGTGCAACATTTTATGGGTGTATCCGAGGTCGCATTTCCTATGTCTACGAAATTTACTTTTTATTGTGTTGGAACGTAATGAACAAACCTAATGTGCGGAGGGGTAGACAAACTGCATGCAATTGAAGGTTGAGGTTATTTAAGGCGTACCAACTATTTAGAACGCGATCTTTAAAATACGTAAGTAGCCTTAAAAAATCCAATTTTACTCTTATGTAGCCTGTTTTAATATTAATTGTCTACCCAAGAAGCTTTCATACATTCTATACGGAATTTGTACCTCCCACCTAATGCATTAGGTTGTTTTCTTCCGATCTTGAATCACAGCTAATACTTCGGTTTTGGTAGCAATAAACAGTTTTCTGCTATAGTCGGAAGTCGAGAATTTTTCCTTTTTCCTTCTTGCGCTACGAAAACGAAGCTGCTTAAATATCATCTTGTATAAAATTAAAATTTGTCACACAATGAAGACACCGAATGGATGAAAGACGCATAGGACCTATCATAAAATCATGACCCCTTTTAGGACCACACCAACCCCTCTCCACAATGCGAGAACATGCCTAATAGTCAAGATTGTCTACCCGATAAAATACCTGTAAGGAACAAAACTCTGAAGGATTTCATATACAAGGCGCTGACAACTGAATCCCATATATAAATTTAATGAAGAGAAAAGAGGACCAAAAACCGGACAGATTTCCCACAATCCACTTAATTATAAAATGTTTGATAAAGGCATATCAACAGAGCTAGGAAAAAATGGACAGACGCTAATACGCATTGAAGGCGAAATCTTAATCCTGAACCTGGCTATCGCAGATGTGTTTCTTCAAAGAATCATCCCTTGCGAATACGGGATGCAGCCACGCATTCTTGACTGCGTTGCTAATAATTGTTGGAACAACAGCATATCATATAAATCATTGTACGTTTCTTCGGTCAAAATCTTGCGACATGGCCGATGATGCAAAACTGTCCTTTATTGCCCATATAATATAAGAGACGGGATATGCTTTTACGTCTTCATCCTTAGTCTATGACTGTTGATGTCTAATTCGACAGCTAGGTGTAATTTTCACATTTTCTGAGAGTAGATTAATTAATTATTGTTGTTGCATATCGCCTAGTCTTGGTTTTCTTTTTGTGACATGCGTTCTGTACGATTAGTAGAATCCTGTTGGACAGAACTTAAGCATGTATATTTAAGTCAAGATACATGCAACCTAATAATTATAATATTACTAGCTTTTCATGTATGTGCATAAACTTACAGAAAAGTGTAAAAATACACAATCTATTGCATATATCAGGTGATATAGGTTTATGTGTAAAAAAAACCGTAGTAAGTATTACACGACAGATGAAATGTAGGCAAGGTTTTGTAGGTTTATATGTAACGGCATGTAATACATGACAGATCAAACGTAGACAATGTGACACAGACTGATATTGCCAGATAAACAGATCACTCTAGTGACCTGAGTTAATTTGCAAGAACAACGAGACAACTGTACCTGATGCAAAGTCTCGTTGCACCATATGTTCCGCCGAGACAGGTTGCTTGTCACTGCAAACTTTTACAGTGATTTCTGCGTCCAGAACACTCGCATATCAGGCTTGTTTACTCGACTTGTCCCGATTTCTACAGCTACTATCTCCTGCAAGGTGTGCGACGTAATGTAATCAGACACATTCGATGCTTGTTGATACATTCTAGTTTGAGATACCAAGACAAATGTCATGAATTATATTGCAAACTTTCAGTTGGCCGTTATATAAACATTTTCCAAATTATTTGGCATACTTGTCCAATGTATGCGTACAGTCGTAACTACATCTAAATGGGGTTATGTACATTTTTAAATAAATAAATAAATATAACTGCAAACAGTAAGTCAATAAGATGATAAAGTTATTTTTGATATGAGACACGTCAGTTGCTGATAACACTGTATTGATATGATTTGATACGCATTACGTTTATATATATATAATGGTGGCTGGATGGGGAAGCACATTCTAAAATCAATATCTGTAGTTGTGTTAATTTATACAAATTTATAAAGAAGGTTTAATGTACATAAATATTCATGGACTCACTAAGATTCGAAAATATGTACCCAGACAATCGCAGCCATGTTGTCCTTAATTATGCAGATGAATGTCAGACAAATTTGAAAGTCACAAAAAACCCCAGCGGACAGGAAGTAAAATAATCAGATGGTCAAACTTAAATTAATTACATCAAAGAAAGCACTTTATTAAGCAACAGTTACCATTTTGATTTTTTTTTTCTCTTTCGAGGAGTCATACGTAAATATCTATTGTGATTTATTTCTAAGGTTTTTCGAAGGGGAAAATATACAACAAATATTTTGGACAACAAAGCAATAATTGTTTTGTGACAGTACCAGATCATGGACTGTATTGGACAGGAAATTGAAAAATATGTCTTAAATCTTAAAAACAGATTCGGTTCAGTCATTTTTTCTGTAACTTATTCAAAGTGTTCATACAGATAAAGTTCTATGTCCGACAAAACAGAATAAAATCACTTGTACGCTAGAAATATACGCGATATAGTGGTAAGGAAAAGGGGCAGCAATACCATATATATATATATATATATATATATATATATATATATATATATATATATATATATATATATATATATATATATATATATATATATATATATATATATATATATATATAGGTCTTAAACACTTGTATGCATTTACATATCATATTATATTATTATTATTATTATTATTATTATTATTATTATTATTATTATTATTATTATTATTATTATTATTATTATTATTATTATTGTGACGAACTATGTGGTTGAGGTGGAGTGCTCGCAATATTTTATTTAAACTATTGTAGAAGTCCCACCCAGGGTTTTTTAATTGTATTTCACAACATATCGTATTTGTTCTTTGTTAACAGATGTATTGTAAATTTTAAGTTTAAAAAATATCTTGCCTCCATCCCTTGAAATTTAGTAATGAAATTTGAATCTTGTGGACAAATTCTTTCTACATAACGCGTTTGCGACTGGGATATGGATTACAATTCGTCATATTACAGAATTCCGCAAATTATAGCATATCAATAAGCAGTTAGAAGCAATAGTCATTTTTAAATCTATGTATAATTCATAATGTGTTTCAGTGTCAAGATTGCGTAGAAACTCACCTATCATAAATAATTTAAGAATAATTTAAATAAATTAATAAATGAAAATATTTGTAAAATGCTTGTTATACCAAAACCCATGTATGCAAATGTTAAAATTATTATCGCGTTATTTCTTTTGTTTGGAGCAGAGTCGCCTCCAATAAGTTTCGTCCCCATGACGTATCGGTCCTATTAAACACCGCAAAGACGCGCAAAGACATATCACTATTGAGAATTATATTAAATATTATTTTAACAAACATTTTCTTCTTATCGTTATTTGTACATTATTGCAACATTATACAAATATTTAATTACGGTAAATATCATCTCAAATGGAGGTTAAATTTTCTGATTTAGACATTTTAAAATAATAAATATGCCACATAAGACTCTCATGCTATGTGTGTATTTATTTAGATGCAGTGAATTTTGAATTTTCTCCCAATTACCAGTCATTCATTATGGTGTGCGTAATAAATACAATAATTTTATTCTGCAATTTATGCGGCAAGAACACCATATAACAATAGTAAACATTTCTATTATCACTTGGTATGACTTTGCCAGTCTTTGTATGAGTTTCTTTTTTAAACATCGAAATATTTGTTAAGTTTGTACTTTATCATTATTTATAATCATATTGAAGCTAGTCCTTCCATTTGGTTAATTTATTCGTCAGTATAATTTACAATATGCATTTATCTAATATGAATTGGCACGACTGTCGGGCTTTTTGAGACTTTGTGTGGCTATGTCGGGCTTTGCATGATTTTGTCAGTCTTTGTATAATTAGGACATATTGAAATATTTCCTTTTCTTTCGATAATCATGCAGATGAACAATATATAAAAATATAAACATTTTGCATATGATTTTGTCATTATTGAATTCGAACTTTGACGCCACATTTTTATTTGGTTTTTAATTTCGATAATGCTATTGAACACTAATCTTTTAGTTTGGTTACTTTACTCGTCAATATAATTTACAATATAAATACACTTGACTAATATGATTTGTATAATTTGGTAAGACTTTGTAAGGATTTTTCAGGCTTTGTATGACCTTGGCTTTGCGTGATAAGGATATAATGAACAATTGCATTTTCTTTCGATAATAAATTAAAAGAACAATTTATAAAGCAATAAACATTTTACATATGATTTGTGAGACTTTGATATTACTTTGTGATTATTCGATTTCAAAATTTGGCTCCAAATGTTCGGTCATTTTGATCTGCAGGAATAGGTCATTCGGTTAAGTTAATTGATTAATCAATATAATTAACAATATAATACACTTTTTAAATCCGGATTTGTTGGGCTTTGTGTGGCTTTGTCTGGCTTTGTGTGGCTTAACATTATTTAATAGGACCAGATTATCTACGTAAGGCTCAAGCCCATTTCTCAACTACGCATGAAACAATGCAAAGGTAATTCTACTTATTATATGTTCATTTTCTTTCTCCGTTAACTTTACATTGTGAAAATCGTTCAGTATTTCCCGATATTGTACGTCTCGTGCCGCATTCATACTATATGCACTCGAAAGAAGGAGCTATTTTCTAACGTAAACAGTTGTTTTTTTATGAATGAACTAAAGCAAATAATTCATGGACTGCATCAGACCAGCAAACATTTCATAGACTGACACATAGAAACTGCTTTGACACATTCACGTTAATTTTTAGCTGGTAATAAAAAGATGGCAAAACTATATTTATCATTTTACAACTTGAACTTTCTCAAAATGTCCTTTCTATGTACTGCAAATGAGCCATATCATGTGATCACACAGTTCAAACTTGTACTTTAATTTCGAATATATCCAATTGTAGTTACATCCTTCTTACTGCACTGAACATGAAATAAGCATCAAATACCATATCTTTTGATAATTTCAATTGAAAGGCTTCCTATTTTTACAAGTTATGATTTGAATCATTCAATAACAGAACAGAAACACACATGCCGGTGTTAACACACTTCAATACGATTAAATTGACAAACGCTGCTAAAATCCGATGTAAGTTACTTTATGAAGATAAATCTATACCTTAATAACTAAATTGAGTGAGTCGACAAAAATACCAAAATGCACTCATTTCAGATCAAATGGAAAAGTTGTTGCCATGTGAATTCATTAACATTATTATCCCAAATTTCAATTTTAAGTAGAATAAACACCATTTTCTTTCTAAATTTACGTCTAGCCCGTGACCATCTTCAAATTTGTCTGTGAGGAGTTACGTGCGTGAGTTTTGTAATGATGCAGCTACGCTTGTATATATAATTTATGAAACGGCTTATATTCGGTTACTTTGTTTATTATAGTGTATTTTTGTTATGCATTTAGGCAATGGGAAGAATAAGAAAATGGATATACTGCACTATCTTGGGAGTGCAGTATAACCATCCCAAAAAAAATTGTTCATATTTTCCCATGCAAATGCGGTAACCTATAAATACTAAACGATCCTAGCAATTTAGTAAACATACCACAAATAATTGCAATTATGATGCTGTAATATTATGCAAAATCGGGCGAAGAATTGACTGACTTTTCGAAGATTTGTCTTTCCTTAGAATCCAGCTCTAAGTTCTGCTGCCAGATTACGAGTGGGTTTTTTTTCTCGGAGTAAACATTATTGATCTGCAATCCTTCCAGGAGAATACTAAATTACTCTTAGGATTTCGGAAGGTATCATTCGGGTCTGAATTCTAATCACGCCCTCTACCTCAATTTCGAATTTCGATTTTATATCTCTGTTAACTGATTTAATCAAACTTAGTTTAGAATGTCCCTCTCGCCGTCTGTCAATGTGGGAACGGAAAAAACACGTTCCGTTCACCCCGTGCGCTTTTCTTTTGATGCTTGAACTAACCTTTAACCTATAGGTGGGAGAGTTAACCACAAGCCTTTGTTAGGTGACCTGGTTGGCTGCCAACTAATGTTTTCGGTTTTTGGCTGGTCAAGATAAACTTGCGTAAGAGATCAACAATAACTCAAGGGCAATCTTCATAGATCAAACACAAGGCCTCGGCTCGGCCATATTACCCAGACAGATTATAGACTATGCCTGACTTTAGCTGTGTTCTAAGCAAACGTGACACCTATATTATTATTATTATTATTATTATTATTATTATTATTATTATTATTATTATTATTATTATTATTATTATTATTATTATTATTATTATTATTATTATTATTATTATTATTATTATAATATACATGCATACATACATACATACATACATACATGCATGCATGCATGCATGCATGCATGCATGCATGCATGCATGCATGCATGCATGCATGCATGCATACATACATACATACATACATACATACATACATACATACATACATACATACATACATACATACATACATACATACATACATACATACATACATACATACATACATACATACATACATACATACACAGTAACGAACATTAAAGTTGCAAATATTAAACATTGCAATCATTCTTGAGTATCGTATTGTCAAAACTAAACCTTTCTCAGGATACCAGATGGTCGGGGACTACATATGCAGTGAACTTCAAACAACTATTGATAAATGTTCATTAAAGCACGAGAACAGTCCCGAATAATATCCTTCACTACATGAGAACATGTTTTGAGCATTCGCTGCACATCACATTCCGTTAGTGTGTGTGTGTGTGTGATCTGAATTTTTAACGTAGCTTTTATAATTTGTCAGTCATATAGCTACGATGTCTGCAATGTGGCATTTTATAGTGATGTCTAGCAATCGAGCATCATGCCGCAGACATGTAGCATGATGTCCCACCCAGTCACATTATCCTGACACCAGGCCGACCAGTCTTAAAACTAACATCTTAATGCTGAGCTTTTAGCGGAGGAGCTGTTAGTACCAATTTTTTTTACGTCTTTGGTATGACTTGATAAGACTATGATTATTCCGTCAGTATAATATATTTAAGAGAAACCACAGGTTGAAATACAATTTTAAAAGTAAAAAAACACCGGAACATGCAACTTACCGATTCAAGTCTGATGGTTAATCGATTATACGATGTATGGGTACAGGTCTCAAACATTTATAAATGGCATACAATTCTCACGTAATCATGGCGTTTAGTGACATTTGGAAAATCTTTTCAAGCACGTCGATGAAGAAACATGAACTTCAGCCAATGTAAGTGATCTTTGTAAGACATTCAGTAAATAAATTAAACCATATTCCCTTGGGTTAGGTCAAAATGTACTCTTTATTTTAACTGGTGACGTACACAAACTATATACAGTATAATACATTTGTACAATTTAATAACTTTGAGATTGGCTCTGTTTGCACTGAGTTTTAAAATACTCCTGCTTTGAAACAATAGCATGTACCCTCGAGTACGAATTGTTAAGTAACCATCTTTAATACTGATGCCCAGATTTGCCAATCTTGACTGCTTGCATTACGTCCTAACTAGCCTTACTAGGTGGTTACACGTATATGCTCAGAGAACGGTGTTCGGATAGCTGGATCGTGCTTTTCCACCTCCCTAAATACAAACACATTCCCGTGAAAATAATAAGCTGCCAGTCGAGCAGGTAATATATAGGCTTGCTCAGCGCATACGTGCTTGAAGGTATTTGCAGATTGTAGGAAAATAATCTTAAAGTTATAGCATAAATCTAAAACTCAACGAAATTATATAAATGGGAGATAGGTTAAAACTAATATTCAAGGAAAAGTGTGAATACAGTTCCAATGTTTATATATGCCTATTATTGCACATGGACGGATCATAATTTGATATGTCAAAAGGATACCAAAGGTATACAAAATTGCTTGATACCAAACCTGTAAAAGCCATAATATATATATATATATATATATATATATATATATATATATATATATATATATATATATATATATATATATATATATATATATATATATATACATACATATATATATATATATATATATATATATATATATATATATATATATATATATATATATATATATATATATATATATATATATATATATATATAAGGAAAATTAGTTAATGTAACGGAACAACATCAATATATATGACTTAAATTATATATCCAACATCAAAACATTAGTACTAGATATACAATTAACACTGATATATAGATCATCTTCCTTCGTCGCCAGGGTGGTTCTGCCAACCAGAGCTCTGCCAACGCTTAGTTGTGACGTCATACAAAGAATCTCTTTCCCTATTGCTACGATTTTATCGCTAAAGAGAGAGGACGATAACAGCACGTACATGTATTCCTCTAACTGAAGCAAATTTGTAAAGGTTTATCTGAAAGTGGAGGTGAAATAGAATCGTGGGATAGGATGAGTAGGCGAATTTTTCATTCTTAAAGCTAAACAAGAAACATAATTTACTGCCAACTATTTATCTTAGAAACAAAGGAACTGCGCCATTTTTATTTATCAGTTACAATGTAATATATTGACCTCTAAAGTCATTTGAAGAAATTGTTTCTTTATTAGCCAATCCTCTCAGTTTGATGAAACTTCTCACAATTAATTTACCTGTTGCTTTCAGTTTAAACAAACATTGGCAACAAAATAGAAAGAGGAACAATATAGTAAAAAGAAAACCCCAAAACAGGACAGCTCCGGTGACCTAGTAGATGAATATATCCGGAGCTGTCCCGGTGTTTGTGGTTTATATATATATATATATATATATATATATATATATATATATAGATAGATAGATAGATATAGATATATATATATATATGTACGCACAACATCACCATCCGAAAATGAAAAAAACTATTTCGTTTTAAACGTGTCTCTATAATAACTAATAACATAATTGCTACATACGGACATGTGAACACACGCACTTATATGTAATCACCATCACAAATAGTGACATATTAAGTCCACTGTAAGCTAAACATAATTACCAAAAGTGATAAGTATGCCGAAGCTAGGTATAGGAGACAGATTAGGTAACCTCATTTTCGCTCTGGCCCGTGGAAATTTTGATAGCCATCGGGATACAGATAGGACTGTAATTTTAGTCTAAGTCGTTTTGGCTTGAATATTGATTGAAACAGGATTAATATGGCATCCTCCATTCGATGGCATTGTTATGTTTGCCACTAGCAATGTACGTTAGACCTAATATATATATATATATATATATATATATATATATATATATATATATATATATATATATATATATATATATATATATATATATATATATATATATATATACATTATCAACATAATATACGATCCAGATCCATTCTATAAAGCATGCTAAACTTATCAACATCTCTTACGATGATAACGTTCAGAGGACATGAATACCAGCTGGACAAAAATGCATTGGCGAAATAGACAGCATCGAGACAAATGTAGACGAGTACCGTACCACCTAACTCACTCAGTCACTTTAGGTCAGGGTTTAAAGTAAACCATATCTCACTAACATATAATTCTTGTCCATTTTCAATTCTGGAAATTCTGTTAAAAAGGCTTACCAATTTTATTGTTTAACTAACCACGGGTCACAAACATTGACCGTTTTAATTCTTACTTCAAAACCCCCTATTTAACACAACCAGTTTACACATGTTTTCAAAATTTCTTAAACATTTCTAGACCAATAAAACTTCAAAAATTTAATACAGAGAACTTTTTTTAAAAAAAATATTATCTTAGTTTTATATATTTTAGGGCATCCCCATGCAGTCTGGAACATGGAAATTCACTACATTTTTACTAAATTAAGATAAAATAGAACTAAATTCACAAATTTAAACTGAATAATTTGTGCGCTTCGTGGCTCAACCAGTGTGACTCGCCTAAACCCATTAAACTACCAACGTAAAACTAATTAGTCAAATCTTAAATACATTATCAGGTTACAATATTTCTAAAGAGCAAGCAATATATCGAAACATTAATGGCTGGTAATTTAACTCAGATGATGCAACAAGAAAGATAGGCATGCATTATTTGCTTTATTGCAATAAGGTATTAATATTTATAGTTACGAAATGGAGTCATTACTGATTCATACATATAACACAAGGTAGAAGAGAAAACAAATCTTCACATCGAATAGAAAATACAACCATAGTGTGCCTCTGTGTGTGTGTGTGTGTGTGTGTGTGTGTGTTTGTGTGATTGGATTTATTTTACGTAACTTTAACAATGTTTAAGTCATAGGACCACAATGTCTACAGTGTGGCAAGTTATAATGATGTCTTGTACTGGGGCTTCATGCTGTGACATGTAGCATCATGTCCCACCCAGTTACATTATTCTGACACCAGGCCGACCAGTCCAAACACCAAACTATTAATGCCGAGTGCCAAGCGAAGCAGCTAGATCAATGTATTTGTACAAATGAAGCAGTCACCATCGGACAGAAAGGTACCGGCAAGGTGAAATACCAATGTATGACTTGCATTAGGAGCCGTGTGAAACTAGCAATACAAAAGGCACAAAATGAAGGCAAATTATACGGGTGAGAAATTGGGGAGGCAGTCAATTTATATTGTAAAAACTATAATCAAAGAACAATTTACTTAAATAACTTTATGACAAAAATGTAATTCAGATGCATACAAGGACTGCATATTTGTCTTCTGCTGCAATTTATTGTAATGCATCGGCTGATAAGCAAAATAGTAAATGAAGGTATTTAGTACATACAACAAGGAAATAGTCAGGTTTCATGGAAACCATTGTATAGTTTTTACAGTTTTACTTTTAGAAACAATAACAATGATTCCATTTTCAGATAAAGTACATAGTGAAGTCTTTCCAACATCACGTGATTTAGGCAGTATGGATGGCAGTATACATGTGTGGAGTATCTTATTTACATTTACCTCATGGAGGCATAAAGGACCTAGATTTCGCATTTACTTTCAAAATAAAGCGTCTGAATGCAGAATACTCATACATGATGATTGATCTTTTGATCTAAGAAATAATAATATAAATTTAATGTAGTTTATATAATGTTTCAAAATAATATTCGTCCTTCTTATCATGTATGAATATACATTAACAGGAAAACATTTTATAAATAAATACATAAATTAATAAAGAGAATACAATTATATGAATAAATATTCATATATATATATATATATATATATATATATATATATATATATATATATATATATATATATATATATATAGAGAGAGAGAGAGAGAGAGAGAGAGAGAGAGAGAGAGAGAGAGAGAGAGAGAGAGAGAGAGAGAGAGAGAGAGAGAGAGAGAGAGAGAGATCTGTTTCTTATCGCTTTGGCAGAGCGTTTACAAGCTGAGGTGTTTGTGGCAGGAGTTAGAACAATTGAAGCATGTATATTTGAAAAAAAAATTAGTTCGGAATTATTGTTTTCAACAAGATAGCTATACGCTATCAACTAAAAGAACATCTAGAGTATTGCCGAGAACACATCATCTGTTACATTTCATTCCAAATGTACAAAGTACTTTAAAACATAAGATGGCTATTTTTAGGTTCCAAGGTAATGATTGGCAGTACGGTTTCCAAGGTAATGATTGGCAGTACGGTTTCCAAGGTAATGATTGGCAGTACGGTTTCCAAGGTAATGATTGGCAGTACGGTTTCAATTTTTTTTTCCTTCAGATTATTAAGAGCTAATCTTAACTATGTTCATGGTTAAATTCCAAGGGGTGTGCATTTATGTTATATAATATTTGATAAGTGGTTAATTTGGTTTCAATTTAGTGAGTTATCCTGTCTCAATGGCCATCCTGGCTGTGCAAAGAGTCGCTAAAATATGTTCAGATTAAGCTTTCCCTTTTAATCGTTGTTTCTAAAAAGGGCGGTCTAGGATTAAGAACCAATTGCACTGTCTAGGATTGTTCAGTGGAGGTAAAGAATGGAAAATCAGTTTAAAGTGTTTGAGAGAGACATATTTGTTTTGTTCCTATTTTAGAAATATAAAATGATTTGAGTAGAGGTAACACGTGGATACGGTAGAACTTGTTGGAAACCAAAGATGGGGTCACGTCTTCGTGAGCAAGGATGTTTTCAAAAGGGCACTAGTGGAGGGCCACATCTTGGTGAGCCACGGCTGGTTTGAAAACATTTGACAATAGTAATGCTGCCCCTAAAGGACTGGTTTTAAAAAGTGGTTGAAAATAGTAGGGATCACATATTGGTGAATTAGGGGTTTTGTTCAGAACGTTGTAAAACCGGTTTAAAATGAGCACAAATATATTCTATTTAAACGCTGCTAGATAGATAGATAGATAGATAGATAGATAGATAGATAGATAGATAGATAGATAGATAGATAGATAGATAGATAGATAGATAGATAGATAGATAGATAGATATTACCTTATAAATTACTGCTTTTATGCAAATGCTAAATGATGCACAGCTTGCTGCACATACAATGGTGCGATTAGTTCGCCTGTCTGCTTGTGGAAAATAATAAAACTCCAGTCATAGAGAGTGCGTGTTTACGGGTTACATATGCATTATTGTTGGCAGTACTTAGAAAAGAGGACGACTTACCGCGTACCCGTGAAGCTAATCTATTCCATTCGTATAGAAGAACAACACTACGTATCATTACATCATTATCACCGCTACTGAATCTCAAGACAGTCCCATCATCACTTTTACTAACGACAAATCAATAATATTCCTGAATGCCATCCACGTCGTTTCACGGTGTTTGAACATTTTAAATAGCCTAGGGTGTTCGTCATGCATGGATTGCAAATTCATTTTATGTGACTGATATTGAAACGTCCATATTGGATAAACCTCTGAATTATACAGTGCCGTTTCCAAGGTTAAACCACTACGCATAAAGATACTGTGTTGCGGGTCGCATATATGAAGCATTAATGTTTAATGCTTAAGCATAAAGGAAAGTTTAATAACATCATAGTTGTCTCCTTGATTGCACTAGAACACATACCAATCATGTTGTACTTAATTTACATTAAATGGAATCAGACTACATGGCTCATTTTTCAAATAAAACAATCTGATGTCTTACTAAAAGAAGCCCAAAAATATATCTTTCTTTGTCTTCATGGTCTCTAATTTAAGCAGAGAACTAAAAGTGAACCGTAACGCCCGAGAAATATGATCTACGTATGGAAACTACAACACATAGCGCCTTGGAGACACGATTTACCTATTATATATATATATATATATATATATATATATATATATATATATATATATATATATATATATATATATATATATATATATATATCATCGTGTGCACCCATGAACGAGCGAATTTCACAAAAAGAATAATCATTATCTTGTTCAGGACTGTACACATTATACATTTCAAAACGGCCCATGGCCTTTTTTTAATTTGTTGTTGCTTTTTCTTAGACTTTGACGTAATTTCTCAAACAATTTTCTCGTTTGCCTAATCGCTCTCTTACTAGACCATTACTAGTTAATTTCCTAATCGAGTGTTAACATTTATCAGTTGACATCTCACTCAAAGTTTCCCTTTCTGTCACATGGTAGCAGTAGATAATAAACTATACACATCAGTATCAATACTTCCGAGCTTTATCAACGTGCCCTCCCCTTTCCGCTGACCATCACATTTCCCGGATGGTGAGGAGCTGCGATTTTCTTTGGAGCTGCGACATTTTATTTTCTTTTATCTCAAGATAATTCATTTATTTTGAAATGGCTCTATTTTGCGATAAATAACAGTAAGATCATTTTTTCAGCTTTGTGAGAGCTGGGAATTTATAAAAGATCTGAGGGCCCTGGCTCAAAATTTACATTCGGTGATCCATAATATCGTGATAGTATATGGGCTGGCAAGGTGATGGAAGCGATTTACTCGCGGACCTGGGTTCGAAACTCCGTAGAGTATGAATATAATTTCTCTAACCTGTATGATAGTATTGTTTGTATTAATAAATATATATATATATATATATATATATATATATATATATATATATATATATATATATATATATATATATATATATATATATATATATATATATATATATATTTTCTCACACACACACACACACACACACATATATATATATATATATATATATATATATATATATATATATATATATATATATATATATAGATATATATATATATATATATGTGTGTGTGTGAGAATATATATATATATATATATATATATATATATATATATATATATATATATATATATATATATATATATATATATATATATATATATTGAACACAATATATCAACTTTTTTCACAATCACTCAATTTTACAAACTCGAATAAAAGGGATCTGTTATGCTGTAGCTGCTGTTAACATTGAATTTAGGTCGCTTTTCCTCGTATTCAGGAGAGATCAAATTACATCATTTATTGTTCGGATTTTTTACTCAGTACAATAGTCGGCATATTTAAACAAGATTGTCTATAGGTCCTTTTTGTGTAACCGGGTCTAAAATGTTTTTCAGTCGATAAAACCAATAAATGACTTATATGGACTTGGAATTGCACACGGTAAAATAATTTCAGAAGTCAATAACTACAAACGGAGAAAAAGCTACACACGTTTCATTAGTGTCGCTACCATCATCAAGTCCGTAACAACTACTATCACTACCTCTTCTTCTACTGATGCTGCTGCTACTACTACATTCACTACCACCACTATTACTACTATTTCTGGATCCAGTAATTGTTCTATAGATGGGAAAGGATGTGAACGATTTTGTTTTGTCAAGAGGGTCGTTCATTTTGCTTAAAGTGTCCATTTTTGCATGCTTTTCATTGGATATTACGGTTACGTTCACTCAGTGGCTAATGGAGCGAAAATGTCGCCCGCAATATTAAACGAGCGTCTCGAATTCCCGACGTGCGGGAACCCAACCAGTCTGAAATAATCACGATAACAGTAAATAACAGACCTAATTGTTGCGCGAAGCAGGAAACCTAGAAATAAACAGTTTTTAAATATTAAATATTTATAATGATTATTAGTGTATGCAATTACATATTCATTTATTCTCTGAATAGAATGCGTACACGGAAAACACGTTCTCTCCTCAATGCTCTAATTATATGCATAACGAAAACAGCACATTTACCATAATTTGCAACATCTGCAGTTTGCAATTTATAAGCCCCTTGGTAACGGCGACTTTCGACCCTTTGAAAATCTACGTTGTCATGCACATCGCTACCATGTTTGTCAAAAAGTACATGTTAGTCTATCGATTATTTGAGTGGGGGATTAATTTTATTAATAAAGACCTTTAACAAATCTTTGTTAAATTTTGTATTCTTCATTTCGGTATATGGTACACAATGTCAATGTTACTTATATTACATCCTCTCTGGATATGCCATCAGTGGAAATTTTTTTGTACTTTTAGAGGCAGCTAAGATGTTTACTTGTAACATTGCCCTTCTATTTTCAGTCCTTTAGTTCCCTTTTTATTAACTATAAGAAGTTTTAATTACCAATTACGTATTTATCATATATTTATTTTTCACGTAATGTAGTAACGAATATGTATGACTGGTATAATTTCATCTACATATTATGGGGTATTATATGCATATAAATAGAATCACTCATACCCTACTGCATCGTTTCGGGATGACGTCAAGATTTCAATAAAAAGTAGATAGAGGTCGTGCAAAATCGTTCGGGAAATATATGTCAGGTGGTGCAACACATTGAGTTGCACCGGAGTTTAGAAAATGGAAACATTGGTCATACATCAGTTATCATTTAAGCATGACAGAAAAATTCATATAAAATATTGATTTATTAAAAGTCACAGAATGTACCTATTGTGCGTCAATTTTCTGTTCCATTTTATAGCAAGCTTTTGCAACCTACTGCCTGTGACCTGGTTTATCTATTCATTTTATATTAATTAGCGTATTTTTAAATAAATTCGTTGAGGGCCCCGCTCTATAGAGACAAATGCACATGACAAATTTACTGTATTTAGTTGATTTCAACATATATGGTATATCACTTACATTAGTACAAGTACCTGGGCAAAATTTTATAACAGCATGTGTTTATTCTTGTTCTCCTCGTAAAGTTGACCAGTGATGTGATTTGTGTCTCCGTAGGTTATTGATGTCGCCTTATAATATTGTATAATTGTGGCATAGTCATTTGTTACTTATGCATGACCTAAAATTTGCTTTCATTAACAAAACTTTTCTTCTGTTCCGTTCAGCTCTAATTTGACACTGTATCCATTATATGAGAGAGAGAGAGAGAGAGAGAGAGAGAGAGAGAGAGAGAGAGAGAGAGAGAGAGAGAGAGAGAGAGAGAGAGAGAGAGAGAGAGAGAGAGAGAGAGAATTCATTTCTCATCAGCGTGTTGCAGCAAAGTATTAGCTTACTGTTTTAAGGCAATATCTGGATGTGGAGATCAATACATCAAAACTCGAAAAAATCTACTAATTATAAACGATTTTTAGCCATGATTAGATCCATTCGTTTACAAATACTAAAATGAATATTGATAGATCGATTGAACTGTATGATAACTTATATTTAGAAATGAAACAATCTTGTCCAATAGATTTTTGAAGTGAAGGGACATCGGGGTGGATGAGGGAATTGTGTTTCTGGATATGTTTGGGTGTGAGGAACTAGTGAAATAAGTATGGAAGACATCAATTCAAGCATTCACAAGTTGCACAAATATTAACTTTGACCTCCTGGTCGCTCCAGCTGGACCCTTTCAGACATTGTTGTAGCTTTAGGACAGTATCTGGAAAATCTTGTTTATAGCATTAAACTATTCGTCTCACTATCTTGAAAATCTAGTTCACAGCATTAAACTATTCGTTGGTCAAACTGAAAGCTATCGTACCATTAGATCTGCTGTGCTTTATATTGTTGTTGCTATAGAGTTTAATGCCATTTTTCATCACAAAATAGGCAGTGATCCACAACGGTGAGAGTTTTAGACCACTTGGCCACTCAGGGCACTTGCTTTGATTTCTAAAGCAAAAGTTTTCTTCCCTCTAAATGGGTGTAACAAAAGTTACAGATTTATTTAAATGCAGGTGTGCGTGTTTGCATGTATGTATATCAGCATAACCATGTATGTATGTATGTATGTATGTATGTATGTATGTATGTATGTATGTATGTATGTATGTATGTATGTATGTATGTATGTATGTATGTATGTATGTATGTATGTACGTACGTACGTACGTACGTACGTACGTACGTACGTACGTATGTATGTATGTATGTATGTATGTATGTATGTATGTATGTATGTATGTATGTATGTATGTATGTATGTATGTATGTATGTATGTATGTATGTATGTATGTATGTATGTATGTATGTATGATGTCTCTTTGTATGGTATTTTTCTCAATTTTTGTATCGTAATAACACACTAAGAACATAAATGTTACGGTTAATACAAAAAACTGAAATCATATACCCCACAAAAGCAATCATATTTGAAAAATAGTTAGACCTTTCAAAATTTTTTGCATGACTATAAAGCATTCCCATGTACAGAAATATTCCACATTTACAATAAATGATTAAAGAAATGGAGAAAATGAATAGAAAATTGATTGAGGCAGCTAAGATGTTTACTGGTAACATTTCCCTTCCATTTTCAGTCCTTTAGTTCCCTTTTTATTAACTATAAGAAGTTTTAATTACCAAATACGTATTTATCATATATTTATTTTTCACGTAATATAGTAACGAATATGTATGACTGGTATAATTTCATCTACATATTATGGAGTATTACACTCACTCATACCCTACTGCATCGTTTCGGGATGACGTCAAGCTTTCAATACAATTAAGACCGAGGTCGTGCAAAATTGTTCGGGAAATATATGTCAGGTGGTGCAACACGTTGAGTTTCGCCGGAGTTTAGAAAATGGAAACATTGATCATACACCAGTTATCATTTAAGCATGACAAAAAAAGTCATATAAAATATTGATTTTTTAAAAGTCACAGAATGTACCTATTGTTCGACAATTTTCTGTTCCATTTTATAGCAAGCTTTTGCAACCCACTGCCTGTGACCTGGTTTATCTATTCATTTTATATTAATTAGCGTATTTTTAAATAAATTCGTTGAGGTCCCCGCTCGATAGAGACATTTGCACATGACAGATTTACTGTATTTAGTTGATTTCAACATATATGGTATGTCACTTACATTAGTACAAGTATCTGGGCAAATTTTTTATAACTGCATGTATTTATTCTTCTTCACTTTGGAAAGTTGACCAGTGATGTGATTTGTGTCTCCATAGGTTATTGATGTCGCCTTATAATATTGTATAATTGTGGCATAATCATTTGTTACTTATGCATGACCTAAAATTTGCTTTCATTAACAAAACTTTTCTTCTGTTCCGTTCAGCTCTAATTTGACACTGTATCCAGTATATGAGAGAGAGAGAGAGAGAGAGAGAGAGAGAGAGAGAGAGAGAGAGAGAGAGAGAGAGAGAGAGAGAGAGAGAGAGAGAGAGAGAGAGAGAGAGAGAGAGAATTCATTTCTCATCAGCGTGTTGCAGCAAAGTGTAAACTTACTGTTTTAAGGCAATATCTGGATGTGGAGATCAATACATCCAAACTCGAAAATCTATTAATTATAAACAATATTTAGCCACGATTAAATCCATTCGTTTACAAATACTAAAATGAATATTGATAGATCGATTGTACTGTATGATAACTTATATTTAGAAATGGAACAATCATGTCCAATAGATTTTTGAAGTGGAGGGACATCGGGGTGGATGAGGGAATTGTGTTTCTGGATGTGTTTGGGTGTGAGGAACTAGTGAAATAAGTATGGAAGACATCAATTCAAGCATTCACATGTTGCACAAATATTAACTTTGACCTCCTGGTCGCTCCAGCTGGACCCTTTCAGACATTGTTGTAGCTTTAGGACAGTATCTGGAAAATCTTGTTTATAGCATTAAACTATTCGTCTCACTATCTTGAAAATCTAGTTCACAGCATTAAATTATTCGTTGGTCAAACTGAAAGCTATCGTACCATTAGATCTGCTGTGATTTATATTGTTGTTGTTATAGAGTTTAATGCCATTTTTCATCACAAAATAGGCAGTGATCCACAAAGGTGAGCGCTTTAGACCACTTGGCCAATCGGGGAACTTGCTTTGATTTCTAAAGCAAAAGTTTTCTTCCCTCTAAATGGGTGTAACAAAAGTTACAGATTTATTTAAATGCAGGTGTGCGTGTTTGTATGTATGTATATCAGCATATGGATCACATTTCCATTAGAACACTTGAACGAAATTTAATTATCTAGATATGAAAGAGATAAAATATTTCCGATTCGAACAGACAATACACATTAAGAGGAAGAGAGCTGCCATCTGGAATGAAGAGTGCTAAATGGTCTATTTTATGATCTTGTTGAGGTAAAGCGTACATGCAAAACGAGAGAGAGAGAGAGAGAGAGAGAGAGAGAGAGAGAGAGAGAGAGAGAGAGAGAGAGAGAGAGAGAGAGAGAGAGAGAGAGAGAGAGAGAGAGAGAGAGAGAGAGAGAGAGAATCTATTTACGCAATGAAAATTAAATGATAATTTTTTCATGGTTATTTTCCTACTTTACAAAATAATTAAGGGACAGATCATTTAATTGTTCTTGTTTTGGGGTGGATGGGTGTGTGCGGGTGCGTGCGTGTGTGTGTGTGTGTGTGTGTGTCTTTGATTTATTTCGAGAGCAAGAAGTTCTGGCTCTCAGAGAAAACCCAACTCTTATTCTTCATTGATTAATGGTGTGTTCATAAGAACTGAAAAATCATCACCTATTTTAGAGAGTACATAGACAACTGTCAGCTATTGAAATTATGTGTGTATTAAAACACCATGGGCGAATAAATAATTTGATACATACGGAACATTAATGCTGGTGCATCGCCACCGTCGAGCAGAGAATAAATTACAATCAGCCAATGAAATGTAGGCAGATAGTTGATACAACTCTGTGCACGCGCCATTTACAGTTATCCTATTATACATGATTTGAAAAGTTGGATATAGACGATAATGGTAGGGGTGAGTGGATTATGGTTTCAAACACTGATAATCTTTTGTATCAGACGTTGTGGGGATGGGTGTGGGAGAAAAAAGACTAAAATTTACATGAAAACTTGAATGCAATAAACACACCCTCACCCACATACCACCTCTGTATCTAGTCTCATATAAAGGTGTTTTAGCTTATTATTTTTCAGAAACAAGCAGCAAGACCCCGATTATTATGAACCGCCGACCAACTTGGATATAAGACAACAAAAAAGAAACAGAAGTGAAAGAATTAAAATAGCAATTTTAAGGGGAAAATTACACAGAAGCAATGTTGAAACTTACCTTAGCTTCAAGTCTGAATGACGTACTGCGCCAGGTTGTCTCGTATTATCTTTGTATTCGATGGTTTTATAAGTTAATGATTCCTTTTCCCCTCTGCTCAGTCACAAAGTTTACACCTTGCTGTTGAATGCACGTTTAGTTGATCAGGTATGAATTCTTGCGGGTATGAATGCAAAAGAACTCTCGAGTTCGTCCAAAAATAAAATAAAACCAATTGTGTATCCCGAAGTAACCGACTGAAAAGTAATTAAATGGTTGAAAGGACATAAAAGACGTATACCGTATTTAGTGGCAGTAGAGTACAAACAACTGTGGACACAATCGACGCACATTTTCCGTCACTATATTCGCCTGCAGATCAAGGTATAAGTTTTAAGCTCTAAAGCAGAAGAAAAAAAGACAAGGCAATATTTTACTATACAGTTAATTTAAAATTCACTGTTCAGTGATATATCTATTGGGTTGCTAAGGAACACCAGAAAAAAACAAAACGATTTATGGTACTACGGCCGAGTTGGCAAAGGTGCGATTCGACCCAGATTTGGACACAATAGGATCTTTCGAATAAGTTACAATATGTATACGTAAATGCAAATTATAGCTGTAATTGGATATATACCTGGAAATGCAAAGCTGAACTGCAAGTTTTGCTCGTTTGTTGAGTATTGTACATTCCAGTTAACGTTGTATGTATTCAATTTAGTTAACAGTGCTTTACACAACCACACGCAGACTTAGCCCATGTACAGATATGTTTAACTGCGTCAGGTTTTTTTTTGTTGTTGGGTTTAACGCCATTTTTCAGCACACGATAGGCTATTCATGGCAGCCAGTATTAATAGTGGAGGAAGAAACTGGGAAATCAGCGGAAGGAACCACCTACCCACGAGAAGCTACTGGAAAGCTTTCTCACATATCCACATTCGCCGAATCCTAGACTCGAACTCACGCAGACGGAGGTGAGATGGCAGAGATCTGTAACAGACAGCGTTTTAGACCACTAGGCCACTCAGGGCCCCTGCGTCAGGTTTTAAATCTGTGGTAGAAAGAAGTACTATTGTCATGATATATGACTGCATTTTAGCTAAAAAATGATGTGTTTCTTACAAATACACACACACACACACACACACACACACACACACACACATATATATATATATATATATATATATATATATATATATATATATATATATATATATATATATATATATATATATATATATATATATATATATATATATATATATATGGATGGGTGGGGTGCTCCCAATGTTTTATTTAAACTACTATAGAAGTGCCACCCAGGTTGGAAGTTTAATTTTGTGAAAGATGAAAGATAGACGTAAAGCTCTGGGCTCAGTCAGCAGTGCCGACAGTTAGATGGTTAAATATAGAAAAAAGTTAAAATTCAACGAAGAACAATTTAATAACAATTCAATAATTAAATGACTCAATTTTACAATTACGCTATTTCTGCAAGATCCTTTAGTAAGTCTATTGCATCACTTCCTTAGCATTGTGAGATTGATTTTCTTCTATCCTTTTATTTATGCTCATTTGTTGTATCATTCGTTCTTCTATTTTTACCAATTCCTTCTCCTCTCCCTCATCGACCTTTCTCCTAAATCCTTTTCCTGCTCCTACATTTTCTATAAGACGACTACTCTCTTGTCTACATCGACTGCATTGGTTACAGTCTCAAATCCGTCTTTAACACTTGAACACTCGGTACCCGAATCTTTTCTTTTTCCTTAGAATCTACCTCTGAGGTTTGACGCTAAAATACGAGTGGCTTCTTCTCGGAGTAAACCCTATTGATCCGTAATCCTTGCAGACGAATATAAAATTTTCTCTTACGAGCCCTGAAAATTATCATTCGAAACTAAATTGTAATTACACCTATCTCAATTACGATTGGATATCGCTGTGAACCGATTAAATAAAACTTAGCGTACAATATCCCTCTCGCTATCTGTCGACGGGGATACGGATGAGAATACGCACCGTTTACCACGTGAACTTCCATTTGATATTTCGGCATACATTTAACACCTAGCTGTCAAAACTTCAAGCCTTTGTCAAATTTTGCATTCTATCACCCTTTCCGATTCAATTTTCTGGCTGCACGGGTAACCTTGCGTAAGAGTTTAACAATAAGCCCGTGGACATCTTTAGATATCAAACAGATGACCGCGGTAATATTCCTAAAACAGGTAGATTAAAGAATACGTATGACTTTAAAGCTGCTGATTAGCAAACAGAACTGCATACATGCATACATACATACATACATACATACATACATACATACATACATACATACATACATACATACATACATACATACATACATACATACATACATA
>JAEAOA010000720.1:1680000-1747500 GCA_016746295.1 Potamilus streckersoni
ATACATACATACATACATACATACATACATACATACATACATACATACATACATACATACATACATACATACATACATACATACATACATACATACATACATACATACATACATACATACATACCATGGATTTTCTATTATATATAAATGGAATTAATGTGCTGTTATGTTCCTAACTCATAATAAAACCTGATACATAATACGATAAGTACCTGATACCAATTGAAGCAGGCTATGAAAGGCCCATATCACTGTTTAATGGATACGGCATGGAGTTATGGATAACAGAGATTCGTCGCCTAGTTCATACTTAGAAAAAATGCCTCTGCTTCGATTTCTAGGCTCACAACTTGTAAGGTTAGAAAGGACGAAATAAATATTGTAGAGATTACGTTTTAAAGAAACAACATATTAAGAGCATCTGCGAAAGAAGAAATATGGCGATGGATTTGGGGATAGGCGGATTGAGAAGGATATGTGAAAGAAGACAGATGTCGATGGGTTTGGAGGCGGGCGGATTGTGGAGGATCATTGAAAGAAGAGAGATGGGGAAGGGGTTGCGGGTAGCCGGATTGAAGAGGACTGTATACATTATTACCTCCAATAATTCATATCACGTTTTTGGCATGAAATAATTCAGAGTAAATAAATCAATAGAGTCGAAAAGCTGGACGAATTTATTAAAGAACCAGTCACTAATTTTATCCATATAGAAAAAAAATTATCGAGGTTTTAAGCTATTTTAGCACTCTTGCAAAGTATGGTAATTTCTTTGTTAGACATGGGCGGGTGGAAGGTTTTGAGCTATTTAGATTTTTTAATTTATTAATGGGGATTATCTGCTTCCTGTAATGGTGGTGATTTTACAGTAAACAAAAATATCGAATGATACTTAAATGAATAAATCATATTTTCTACCACGAATTTTGAATTATATGAAAATTTATTGTTTTAACATATAACGCAAAAACTAAAATTAAATCGTAATCGTATTTCCTAAATATGTTACCTCCCCTTGGAAGGATAACTCTGAAATATTAGCTCTGAAAGGACACCAGTAGAGAAACGTGCAAGTGGATAACTGTAACACACTCAATTTATACTGCATTTTCTGCATTCATTTCTCTATAATGTTACGTATTAAGCAGTAGGAAAATTCAGACATTCCATCCTTGCCGAAATGGGGCACATGCCTCGAGACATTCGGAGGCAAAATGCGGCAGTACAAATGAAACGCGTCGGAAACACGGCATATTGAGTTTGTTTTCTCTATTTTATGAGGCCATAGATTATACATTGACGGTTATATGACCTTGGTGTTTATTTGAGCGATAGGCTCCCCAACAGTGCCAGTTGCGGAGGGCATGGTTATTTAATTTCTGAATCCTAATTTAAAACCATTATTTCTTTAAATGTAGTTGTTACAGGAAATATAAAGAGCATTGCTTCTCAATAAAACTTGCTGAAACTGAAGCAAAACAACTGTTTGCGATAATATTTTCTTTTTTTTCAGGCAGGATTGGGTTGTGGGTAGCGAGTCTTCATGAATGTATATTTGTCTGTGTGGTTCTTGCATAATTGTGTGCATGATTGGTTCGTCTGCCCACAAGATGTATTCGTGCTAAGGAAACACAGGACATAGAAGTCATGAAGCGTTTACATTTAATTTTCTGTATTATGACCTGCATATAGTAGATTTATTATTATTATTATCATTATTATTATTATTATTATTATTATTATTATTATTATTATTATTATTATTATTATTATTATTATTATTATTATTATTATTATATGTTACGATTCAGAAGAATTATACAGCAGCAATGTCATATATAGTGAACCTAGTAATATATGAATGTAGAGATAACTGATATATGGCAAGGAAAATAATAATGAGTATGCACGTGATAACATTCATCGACTTTCGACACAATCGTGATTTTCATCATTCAGTATATAATTTTGTCATAAAATATAGCCAATATATCGTTGTACTCGTCCGTTCGAGCTTTTTTCTTTCATGTGTTGGCCATAGCTTCAACACTAGAGCATCTTCAATAGTAAGCACTGGACAAATCCCCGTATTTCCGGAATGTTTTTTTTTTTTACATTCATTCATCAAACATATCATCTTCGCAGGTCAAGGTCCAGATATTATAACCCTGTGTGTAGATTTGGTTATAATATCGGAACCATGGCTTTCGAAGATAAAAGCACAAGCGATGAAGAGAACCAAACATTCAATGTTTTATGCAGATGACTGTCAAATGTTAAAGACACGTTCAGTGTGTCAGTATTTTGGGAATTTTCATCCATCCTTTCAGGATATGTGTTAAACGCTCAGATTAACGGACGGACGGTAAGACGTAGAGTCACAAGATATCGCCATGTTTGACCCTTGCAGCATGAGGATAATTATTACACTTTTTGATTTTAAACTCGCACTATGCATGGGGATTCCAGTTATCACGCTCCAAACCTAATCTGTTGTGACCTACTTTAGAGGATTGCCTCATTTTTATTTTAGGATGGCTAAAGATCGTACCCGGGAGTTGATCGCCATGTCTTTTTAACTTCCGTTGCCAAAGTTTAATTCTGAAGGGGGAGGGTATGTTTTATATAAAACGTGTTACGGAACTATGTTTGATAGTTGTGACTTACATTCTATGGTTTATTTCATATTGCTTAAAACTCTAATTTGGGCTTTTATTACAAAAGTCCTTTAATGATTAGGTCATGGTTGCTAATTTTATACAGTGCGAATAAAAACGTTCCTATGACCGTAACAAAGGCAATGAAAATAGTGCATTGTTCATAAAATGTGGACAAATCAATAACAAATCTGGACAATAAAAATGTTGTTAAAGACAAAGCAAACCTCGAACGCTAATAAAATCGTGTTTATAGCTTCTCTAGCGAAAGGTGAACTGAGCCCTACTGTTTCGTGCGGATAACGCCAAACGAAGATGTCACGATTAATTGCAGAAAGCTTAAGGAACTTTAGATTGGCTGTTGAAGTATAAAACCATAAAATTTGCCAGTATTTAGCCCTCATCGCTAAGAGGTGGAAATATGAACACTTAAATTGACAGCTAAAGCCATGGATATTTAATCTGACTTAAAATAAGATAATCATCTTGAGAAAAGATAATGTTGACTCTTAATTTGAGAAGAAAGAAAACCCCTTATTGATGCAAATTGCTTATTATTGTTGTTTTTTGTGGGGTTCTATTTTGTTCTTCATAAATTCGAATCGTTAACATTAATCACGACCTATCCTGGTTAATACTATTAACTATTTTTATACATGATTAAATAACCCATATTTTTAACGGGATGTCTTTATACACCAACACAACATTATTTGGCTATTTATCTGAATGTTTATCTATCATTCCAGTCTTTGTCTTGGTACAGTTATTAAGATTTCAACAAAACAATATCGCAGTGCCTTTCTATAATATTTTCTCTATTTTTTAACTATATTCAGATATGAGCACTATGTTTTCTTAAAATGTAAGAATCACTTAAATGTAAAGCAATATCATATCTATGTTACGCAATATGAAAGAAATTAATTTTTTTTCTAGCAATAGCAAATGATGAAAAGCGTATCCTTTATATTTAGATCAATATATAAAAAAATGGTAAGGAAAAAAAGTAATACAGGTATATTTTTGCCTAAGACATATGGTATCTTGTAATAGAAGATGTGGTTCGGGGCGGGCGGATTGAGGAGGACAGTATATATTATTACCTCCAATAATTCATATCACGTTTTTGGCACTAAATAATTCAGAGTAAATAAATCAATAGAGTTGGAATCCTTGAAGACTTTATTGAAGAACCAGTCACTAATTTTATTTCTATAGAAAAACAATTACCGATTTTTTAAGCTATTTTAGCACCCTTGAAAATTATGGTAATTTCATTGTTAGACATATGCGGGTGGAAGGTTTTGAGCTAATTAGATTTTCTAATTTATTAATGGGAATTATCTGCTTACTATAATGGTGCCGGTTTACGGTCGACAAAAACATCGAATGATACTTAAATGAATAAATCATATTTTCTATAAGAATTTTGAATTATATAAATATTGTTTGTTTTAACATATAATTCATAAACTAAAATCAAATCTTTATTATATTTCCTAAATATGTTACAATTCCGGCGCCTCACAATGGGTTACCTCCATTTTAAAGGATAACTCTGAAATATGGCTCTGAAATGTCACCAGAGGAGAACTGTACAAGCGGAAATCTGAGGCACACTCAATTTATACTGCATTTTCTGCATCCATTTCTCTACAATTTACGTATTATGCAGTAGGAAAATTTCAGACATTCCTTCCTTGCCGAAATGGGGCACATGCCTCAAAACTTTACGAGGCAGAATGCAGAAATACAAATGAAACGCATTTGAGTCGCGGCATATTAAGTTTGTAATCTCTATTTTATGCGACCATAGACTATTGACTGACGTTTAGATGACCTTGGTGTTTATTGGAGCGATATGCTCCGGAACAGTGCGAGCTGAGGAGCACATTGTTATTTAATTTCTAAAACTTACTTTAAATGTTATTTCTTTAACTGTAGTTGTTACAGGAAAGATAAAGACCATTGCTTCTCAGTAAAACTTGCTGAAGCTGAAACAAAATAACCGTTTGCGATAATATTTTCTTTCTTCTTTTTCAGGCATTATTGAGTTGTGTGTGGTGTGTCTTCATGAGTGTATATTTGTCTGTGTGGTTCTTGCATAATTGTGTGCATGAGTGGTTCGTCTGCACACAAGATGTATTCGTGCTAAGGAAACACAGGACATAGATATCATAAAGCGTTTACATATAATTTTCTGTATTATGACCTGCATATAGTAGATTTATTATTATTATTATTATTATTATTATTATTATTATTATTATTATTATTATTATTATTATTTGTATCATCCTTGCTATTATTCTTATGATGATGATGATGATGATGATTATTATTATTACTCTTATTATTATTATTATTATTATTATTATTATTATTATTATTATTACTCTTATTATTATTATTATTATTATTATTATTATTATTATTATTATTATTATTATTATTATTATTATTATTATTATTTGTATCATCATTGCTATTATTCTTATGATGATGATGATGATGATGATGATGATTATTATTATTACTCTCATTATTATTATTATTATTATTATTATTATTATTATTATTATTATTATTATTATTATTATTATTATTATATGATACGATTCAGAAGAATTATACAGCAGCTATGTCATATATACAGAACCTATTAATATATGAATGTTGAAATAACTAATATATGGCAAGGAAAATAATAATGTGTATGCACGTGATAACATTCATCGACTTTCGACACAATCGTGATTTTCATCATTCAGTATATAATTTTGTCATAAAATATAGCCAATATATCGTTCTACTCGTCCGTTCGAGCTGTTGTCTTTCATGTGTCGGCCATAGCTTCAACACTAGAGCATATTCAATAGCAAGCACTGGACAAATCCCCGTATATCCGGAATGGTTTTTTTTTTCATTCATCAAACATATCATCTTCGCAGGTCAAGGTCTCGATATTATAATCATCTGTGTAGATTTGGTTATAATATCGGATTCATGGCTTTCGAAGATGAAAGCACAAGCGATGAAGAGAACCAAACATTCAATGCTTTATGCAGATGGCTGTCAAATGTTAAAGACACGTTCAGTGTGTCAGTATTTTGGGAATTTTCATCCATCCTTTCAGGATATGTGTTAAACGCTCAGATTAACGGACGGACGGTAAGACGTAGGATCACAAGATATCCCCATGTTTGACCCTTGCAGCATGAGGATATTTATTACACCTTTTGATTTTAAATTCGCACAATGCATGGGGATTTAAGTTAACACGCTCCGAACCTAATCTGTTGTGACCTACTTAATTTATAGGATTGCCTCATTTTTATTTTATGATTGCTAACGATCGTATCCGGAAGTTGATCGCCATGTCTTTTTAACTTCCGTTACCAAAGTTTAAGTCTGAAGGGGGAGGGTATGTTTTATATAAAAACGTGTTGCGGAACTATGTTTGATAGTTGTGTCTTACTTTCTATGGTTTCTTTCATATTGCTTAAAGCTCTAGTTTGTTTTTTTTTTTTTTTACAAAAGTACTTTAACGATTGGGTCAAGGTTGCTAATTTATACAGTGGGAATAAAAACGTTCCTACGACTGTAACAATGGCCACGAAAATAGTGTATTGTTCATAAAAATGTGGACAAATCAATAACAAATCTTGACAATAAAAACGTTGTTAAAGACAAAGCAAACCTCAATTGATAATAAAATCGTGTTTATAGCTTCTCTAGCGAAAGGTGAACTGAGCCCTCCTGTTTCGTGCTGATAACGCCAAACGAAGATGACAAGATTAATTGCGGAAAGCTTAAAGAACTTTAGATTGGCTGTTGAAGTATAAAACTATAAAATTTGCCAGTATTTAGCCCTTATCGCTAAGAGGTGGAAATATGGACACTTAAATTGACAGCTAAAACCATGGATATTTAATCTGACTTTAAAAAAGATAATCATCTTGAGAAAAGATAATGTTGACTCTTAATTTGAGAAGAAAGAAAACCCCTTATTGATGCAAATTGCTTATTATTGTTGTTTTTTGTGGGGTTCTATTTTGTTCTTCATAAATTCGAATCGTTAACATTAATCACGACCTATCCTGGTTAATTCCATTAACTATTTTTTATACATAATTAAATAACCCATATTTTTAACGGGATGTCTTTATACACAAACACAACATTATTTGGCTATTTATCTGAATGTGTATCTATCATTCCAGTCTTTGTCTTGGTACAGTTATTAAGATTTCAACAAAACAATATCGCAGTGCCTTTCTATAATATTTTCTCTATTTTTTAACTATATTCAGATACGAGCACTGTTTTCTTAAAAGTTAAGAATCACTTAAATGTAAAGCAATATCATATCTATGTTACGCAATATGGAAGAAATCATTTTTTTTTCTAGCAATAGCAAATGATGAAAAGCGTATCCTTTATATTTAGATCAATAATTATATAAAAAAAAATGGTCAGGAAAAAAAGTAATACAGGTATATTTTTGCCTAAGACATATGGTATCTTGTAATAGAAGATGTGGTTGGGGGCGGGCGGATTGAGGAGGACTGTATACATTATTGCCTGCAATAATTCATATCACGTTTTTGGCACTAAATAATTCAGAGTAAATAAATCAATAGAGTTGGAATCCTTGAAGACTTTGTTGAAGAACCAGTCACTAATTTTATCTCTATAGAAAAACAGTTACCGATTTTTTAAGCTATTTTAGCACCCTTGAAACTTATGGTAATTTCATTGTTAGACATATGCGGGTGGAAGGTTTTGAGATATTTAGATTTTTTAATTTATTAATGGGGATTATCTGCTTCCTATAATGGTGCCGTTTTACCGTCGACAAAAAGATCGAATGATATTTAAATGAATAAATCATATTGTCTACCAAGAATTTTGAATTATATAAATATTTATTTTTTTACCATATAATTCAAAAACTAAAATCAAATCTTTATTATATTTCCTAAATATGTTACATTTCCCGCGCCTCACAATGGGTTACCTCCATTTGGAAGGATAACTCTGAAGTATGGCTCTGAAATGTCAGCAGAGGAGAACTGTACAAGCGGAAGACTGTAGCACGCTCAATTTATACTGCATTTTCTGCATTCATTTCTCTACAATTTACGTATTAAGCAGTAGGAAAAATTCAGACATTCCGTCTTTGCCGAAATGAGGCACATGCCTCTCGAGTCTTTACGAGGCAGAATGCATCAGTACAATTGAAACGCATCTGAATCACAGCATATTGAGTTTGTTATCTCATTTTATGCGACCATAGACTATAGACTGACGTTTAGATGACCTTGGAATTTATTGGAGCAATAGGCTCCGGAACAGTGCGAGCTGAGGAGCACATGGTTATTTAATTTCTGAATCTTACTTTAAATGTTATTTCTTTAACTGTAGTTGTTACAGGAAAGATAAAGACCATTGCTTCTCAGTAAAACTTGCTGAAGCTGAAGCAGAACAACTGTTTGCGATATTTTCTTCTTTCTTTTTCAGGCATTATTGGGTTGTGGGTGGTATGTCTTAATGAGTGCATATTTGTCTGTGTGGTTCTTGCATAATTGTGGGCATGAGATGTTCATCTGCATAAAAGATGTATTCGTGCTAAGGAAACACAGGACATAGATGTCATAAAGCGTTTACATTTTATTTTCCTTATTATGACCTGCATATAGTAGATTTTGTTAAATATTATTATTATTATTATTATTATTATTATTATTATTATTATTATTATTATTATTATTATTATTATTATTATTGTTATTATTATTATTATTATTATTAATCTGTATAATAATAATAATAATAAAAATAATAATAATAATAATAATAATAATAAATATTATTATTATTATTATTATTATTATTATTATTATTATTATTATTATTATTATTATTATTATATGTTACGATTCAGAAGAATTATACAGCAGCAATGTCATATATAGCGAACCTAGTAATATATGAATGTAGAGATAACTGATATATGGCAAGGAAAATAATAATGAGTATGCAGGTGATAACATTCATCGACTTACTACACAATCGTGATTTTTAACATTGAGTATATAATTTTGTCATAAAATATAGTCAATATATCGTTCTACTCGTCCGTTCGAGCTGTTGTCTTTCATGTGTCGGCCATAGCTTCAACACTAGAGCATCTTCAATAGCAGGCACTGGACAAATCCCCGTATTTTCGGGATGTTTTTTTTTTTTACATTCATTCATCAAACACATCATCTTCGCAGGTCAAGGTCCCGATATTATAACCCTGTGTGTATATTTGGTTATAATATCGGAACCATGACTTTCGAAGATGAATGCACAAGCGATGAAGAGAACCAAACATTCAATGTTGTATGCAGATGGTTTTCAAATGTTAAAGACACGTTCAGTGTGTCTGTATTTTGGGAATTTTCATCCATCCTTTCAGGATATGTGTTAAACGCTCAGATTAACGGACGGACGGTAAAACGTAGGGTCACAAGATATCGCCATGTTTGACCCTTGCAGCATGAGGATAATTATTACACTTTTTGATTTTAAACTCGCACAATGCATGGGGATTCCAGTTATCACGCTCCAAACCTAATCTGTTGTGACCTACTTTATAGGATTGCCTCATTTTTATTTTTGGATTGCTAAAGATCGTTCCCGGGAGTTGATCGCCATGCCTTTTATTCTTCTGTTACCAAAGTCTGAATGGGGAAGTGGAGGGGGGTTATGGTTTACATAAAACGTGTTGCTGAAATATGTTTGATAGTTGTAACTTACTTTCTATGGTTTATTTCATATTGCTTAAAGCTCTAGTTTGGGCTTTTATTACAAAAGTCCTTCAACGATTGGGTCAAGGTTGCTAATTTATACAGTGCGAATAAAAACGTTCATACGACCGTAACAAAGGCAATGAAAATAGTGCATTGTTCATAAAAAATATAGACAAATCAATAACAAATCTTGACAATAAAATTGTTGTTAAAGACAAAGCAAACCTCAAATGATAATAAAATCATATTTATAGCTTTTCTAGCGAAAGGTGAACTGAGCCATACGGTTTCGTGCTGATAACGCCAAACGAAGATGACAAGATTAATTGCGGAAAGCTTAAGGAACTTTAAATTGGCTTTTGAAGTATAAAACCATAACATTTGCCAGTATTTAGCCCTCATCGCTAAGAGGTGGAAATATGGACACATAAATTGACAGCTAAAACCATGGATACCTAATCTGACTTTAAAAAAGATAATCATCTTGAGAAAAGATAATGTTGACTCTTAATTTGAGAAGAAAGAAAACCCCTTATTGATGCAAATTGCTTATTATTGTTGTTTTTTGTGGGGTTCTATTTTGTTCTTCATAAATTCGAATCGTTATCATTAATCACGACCTATCATGGTTAATACTATTAACTATTTTTATACATGATTAAATAACCCATATTTTTAACGGGATATCTTTACACACAGACGCACACACAACATTGTTTGTTTATTTATCTGTATCATTATCTATCATTCCAGTTTTTTCTTTGTCCAGATATTAAGATTTCAACAATACATTATAGCAGTGCCTTTCTATTATATGTTCTCTATTTTTTAACTATATTCAGATGTGAACACTATGTTTTCTGAAAATGTAAGAATCACTTAAACGTAAATCAATAACATATCTATGTTACGCAATAAGAAAGAAATCTTTTTTGTCTAGCAATAGCAAATGATAAAAAGCATATCCTTTATATTTAGATCAACAATTATAAAAAATGGTAAAGAAGAAAAGTAATACAGATACATTTTTGTGTAAGACATAGGGTAACTTTTGAAAGGAAATTACAAATGTAATTAATGAAAATGATTACCATTATTATACACTTGTTTGTTTCTGTAAGCTTACGTTATGTGTGGGTTGTAGTATTTGAACCCCATTAACAAATCGTACCTTTTAAACACCTGTTTTTTTCACCATTTTTTAACTCCGGGATCAAACAATGCTTCCTGTATCATAATTTATTTAGTGTGGATTTGCACCCGCCAAGACATTGTTTTTAATAAAGTCAAATATATGGATGCTCAAACAAAATTAGAACTAACGGATATCAATGCTTGTAAGCCGTTTCTTCTATGACTATTTAATTGTTTGAGGAAAAGATGTAAATGAACAGGAAGAGTATATGTGAGTCTGTGAGGAAGTTCCAACTATAAAATAACTAAATACGCATGTACACAGAAAACAAATCTATAATGGGTGCCTCACAATATGCAAAATTTAGTGTGAAAGATGCGATGTAAGAATATTGTAGTTCTCATAGTTCAGTATTTTTGAAAATAAGCGTGACCTTGAAAAATACGATCCATCATCGTATCTCATTATTTTGTATCACCCATGACAGAAAGCTTTGTTATCTCAAATATAGTGACATCATTCTCAGATTTTGTTTTAACTTTTATGCCTGTCAAATTTATAACGTAAAGATAAATGTTAGCATGTACAATAATTAACATGTTGAACAATACAAGGCAATACTGATGACTGATTGTTGACATTTTAAAATGGCATTGCATTCCTAAATTCGGATGACAATTACCAATCTGTCAGAACTAGATAAGTTACAGAAATCGGTGAATTATGTTAGAATGCATTGTCTCCTGTTGTCAGATTTCATCGATGCCAAACAGTTCTTAATATTCTTTATATTGTTGCAATTTTTATATTGTTTTTAGGAAACGTTTGATATGAGAAATTAAAATAATAGTTTGAAACTAAATCAAGCGCATATAAGCAAACATAAGAGAGAAATATAAACTTTATCATGCCACCTGTTTCATGTACTCATTTTGGATTGAGCTATAAACACAGCACTACGTATAAGAAATATTATCTGAAAGGAACAAGAGTAACATGACAGTAATATCTCCAAGGATGAAATGGAATTATCAGATAATACAAATAACTAAAAGAGTATTTTCATTTAAAAGAAACAGATAAATCAAACACATTGTTTCTTAGAAATAAAAATACTACTTTAAAAAAATTGAAGTCAATTGAATGATGAAAAGTAGATACAAACATATAATGAATACCCTTTTGTCAAATCGTAAATTTTAACATGACGTAGGAAAGGAAGTTGGTTTGGGATTAGATTTAAAGCAGATACTGAAAACAATGTAATGCATGAGATTTTAACAATGTATTTAGCAAAGAGGTGCGTACCAAGTTAAACAGAGGAGATAAGGAAATGATTTCGTTCCTAACAGTAACTAATCAGATTACCTAACTTAATAACTAATCAAACAGGCATTGGTGAACGTAGCTTATACAAAATTTGATTGCTATATGAATCTATCGCCATGGATGATAAACCTATAGAATTTAAACACAAATCTGAATCAATCACCATCATCAAAGTGTCGGATTTAAGCGACTGTTAATAAATGATTCTGTCGCAAAAATGATACATTCAAAAGGAGTAGTAAGTGTGTTCTATTGATTATCACTCGTTTTACGATATTTGAATCATTTCAGTTGTAACGAGATATTGAATTATTTCGATTCTCCAGTGGCCTAATTGGTAAGAGAGTCGGCTGCGGACGCAGGTTCGATCTCCGGTCAAATTATAGCAAAACCTTTCAAAAATTGTACTAGCAGCTGCCTCGCTTTGTGCTCAGCATTAAGACGTCAGTGTTCGATTGGTCGGCCTGGTGTCAGAATACTGTGATTGGGTGGGACATGATGATACATCTCTGCGGCATGGTGCCCCAGTGGCAGACATCACTATAACCTGACATACTGTATGCATCGGAGCAACACGACTAAACTTAATAATGCTACATAAAAATACAAACAAAATTAAAATACAACACATATTGAATTATGTCATTCTTATAGTGTTATTAACAATTGATTCAATGGAATACGATTCATGCGTCGTAGCATTCAGATGACTATCTAGGCGTACTTCCAAATCCAAACTCATGTCGAATGATCAAGGACACACCACGCAGTGACCGCCAATCCCAGATTTCCATATGGTCCCTACTTATTCATGCCTGATCCGTTGTTTCCGAAAATTTGGTCCCTTACTGCTAGTAAATCAAAACCATCGTCCAAGCCAACTTTACCGTCGACTGCAGCGTAGCGTAGAGGTTACATGAAACACCATAGGTCTATGATTTCTGATCCACAGAAAAAGCTAAATATATAACGACTGAGCCACGTAAGTTTGAAAATAATATACGTTTCGCATGCGTTAACATGAATTTGCGTCGTTACTTAGATTACACTATTTCTTGATAACTACTGTACAAGATGACGACGACGATGATGATGATGATGATGGTAATGATGGCGATGATGATACTTATTGTAATCAAGTTCAGACACGTTTCTGTATCCGACAAGAATAAGCTCAGTGAATTATAAGAACTCGATCATTATACATTCTTAAATACGTTTCACGTATAAATGAATTTAATTTGCCGGTTCAATTATAAATCGGCTAATTTGAAACCAATTATAGTTTATCTGTAAGAGTTAGACTAAGTGCTGTAACATCAAATATATTAAAGAATTCTTTTACATAACGAGCAAAGCGCTAAAAGAATGCAATTTATATTTCACTTACCTCTGAAACGTGCTTCCTGAAGGTTTTGGTGTATTGTATATTTTTCAAGACACAATAAGTACCTGGTTTGGTTTGGTAGAGCCCGCTGAAAGACATTGTGCCTTTCAGGTTTTGTTTTACTTCTGACAAAAACTCGTTGTGTAAGTAAAATGGTTGTGGCGAAGTCAACGGCACTGATGGAATATCAAAGAATAATAGTTGCTTAATAAACGTATTTGATTATTTACCTGTGAAAAAGTTCACCTCAATTCTGCATATTGTCCAAAACTTACAAGAACCCTCAGCATAGTTTACCTTTAAAATATCAAGGATGACACATGCTATCATGATGTAATTTACATACGGAAAAAGCTCTCCAATTTGCATTTTTATAACCTTTATTAAACTTAAATTCCTTATAATTTCAAAGATATTATTGATCGCATCAAAAAGTTGAGATCTATTGCACAACTGTCTCTTGTTACTCTGGAATATAAAATATCACAATTTCCATTTAGACATGCATCAGGTAGCATTTTTCGTCCATAAATTGAAATACAGAGAGCAAAATAATAAAGGTTAAAAAAAAGGCAGAGGGACTTTTCATATTGTCCCATGTAGGCACGAGACTGGAACAATGAATGAGAAACCATTTCATAGTTTTTAAGGCAGAATTATGGCTCAAAGAGAAGCAAAAAATAGTTTGATTCTATTAGTGAAAGATTAATTAGAAATGTGTCATATTTATATCTAAAGGTTTGATGCAAGATGTCCATTTGGCCATAGAAAGCCAACAATCTAACGATTTCCAGAAAATGCCCAGAGGAAATTTATCGACACTAGACTTTCATGCATTTCTTTATTATATTTATACTGTCCTATTCGAATAAATGCCAATCAGCTGTTTGATAGGGTATATAACTACATTTCCTTTTGTCAGGATAATGTGACTGGGTGGGACATCATGCTACATGCCTGCGGCATGATGCCCCAGTGCTAGACATCGCTATAAACTGCCACGCTGCAGACATTGTATAACTGATATATTGTTAAAACTACGTTAAAAATCATAATCACAACACATCACCAGACCTCAGTTTGTTTTACGACACAAATTACAGTTATACTCAAGTATCCGAACTATCTTGAAACCTCAAAATCAAACAAATTCTTACTGTCGGATTCCTTTTCAACAATTAATGACTTATAAGTATACAGCATAAGATAAAAACGCACAAATGATTATAGGTTACTGCATTAGTATGAGAAAATATGAACTAGTTTTTTTTTTCAGATGGTCATATTGCACAATCTTGGAAGTAAAGTATATCCATCCAAAAAAACGAGTTCATTTTTTTCCCATTTCAATGCAGTAACCTTTATATTATATGCTCAATTTCTTATTCTGCCAAAGGCTTAAATATTAAAACAAAAATACATTACAAGAAACAAAGTAATTTAATGTATGCCGTATACCAAACTAAATACACAAGACTACTCTCATCATTACACAACATCATTATTAATGCACACGTAACTCCACCCATACAAATTTGAATTTGGTCGCACGCTAGAAGTAAGTTTAGAAAGAAAATGGCGTTTGGTTATACTTAAAATTGAAATTTGGAGCAATATTGTTAATGATTATGCATTGCAACAACTTTTCCATTTCATATTGGATGAATATGTTTTGGTACTTGTGTCGATTCGACGCAATTTTGTGATTATGGTCTCAATTTAACTCCATTCAAAAATTATGAAACCTTTCAACTGCAATTATCGAAAAGATGCTGTGGAATTTAATGTTTATTTTATTTTGAGTGCAGTAAGGAGGATGTAATTGCATTTAGAATATGCTCAAAATTATATTACAATTTCGTAATATTTAAGCATGACATGGCTCATGTAATTAGCATTTTTAGAACTTCGAAAGTATATTTTGAGGAAATACAGGATGTAAAATTGTAAGTATATTATTGAAAGTTTCATTACCAGCTAAAGAAGACAACTTATGTCTTTGAACTTACACTCTATTGTGAGGTCCCAGTCTTGCGTCTATAGCTAGCCTAAATCTGAAACATTGTATCAATAAAGTTAACACAGAATGTGTCAAAGCTGATGATATGTTGTAGTCCATCAAACATCTGCTTTAGCCTAGTTCATTCAGAAACAAACTTCATCAACCAAAATGTAGTGTGTCTACCTCAAGAGTGTACATTATATGTTTACAAAGTAGTTCCCAAAATGATGTTAGGCTCGTGTCTTGCGCGTGAGTGCAATATGAAGGTGGGCAATATCGGAAGATGTTGAACGATTATGACCTTGCAAAGCTAAAGTAGAAAAATGAGCATATACTAATTAAACATCTTGCGAAATATTATTTTCTCACTCGAATGATTCGAGCCCAAGTGTCATTGATTTTGCGTCTGGCATGGCACTCACTAGATCACTGTTTCTCGAAACGTAGGCGCTATGTTATGTAGATTTGCAAAGTGATAAAGAGTATTAATTGCCGTGACAAAAGAAGGTATATATCCATTAGAAAAGAACACATTTAGTTTCTTCTCTGGACAGATTATATTTTAAATTGTGCACGCATGTAAGAATCACAAGGACGTATTAACATTATTCTTGTATATTGGATTGTTAGTCATGTTATCATTACAAGTCTTTCATTGGTTTTTAACAATTAGTCAAAATTGAATGCAGTTAAATACACATAACTCCTTTTTATGAGTCAAAATAACCAATGCAATATGAGTGTATAATCTGTTATCACTTTAAGTTATTGCTTTCAGCATTAAATACATAGGGTTATTTGTAGCACAGTAGCCTTCTATTCTCCTATAATACTTTGATAATTTACAGTTTCAAAAACTTCAAAACCTTGTTCAAAAATAATAATTGCAGAGTACACCAAAATTATGACTGACTCCACTCCATCTAGTTGTTGCCCATATTTTATACATGCTCCAAAATATTCATCCATCAAATCACAGCTAAACCGCATTTCATATAGTGTGTTGGTCCAAAGCTCAGACGCATTTCATATAGTGTGTTGGTCCAAAGCTCAGACGCATTTCATATAGTGTGTTGGTCCAAAGCTCAGACGCATTTCATATAGTGTAAGGGTCTTAAATCGGAACAGAAAAATGGATTTTTATTGAAAGTCATTCCAAAATTGAACTTTAAAAACTGGATTTAAAAACAAACGAAAAAAAGTTAGCAAGAATATATATTAAATGGCATTATTTGGTACCTATAAAACGATTGAACTTAGCGGGAACGGATTTAAACACTTCTTTTAAACAAACAAGAAAATAAACCATGCAACACAATCACAAACACACATACATACACACATAAACTAAAACAAATCCAGCGCTAGAAGTGTCGATGTGTCTATGTTGGCTTGTGTAGTGTAGATTTCCCAAAACTCAATTGTTTAATCACAATAATACAATACTTTTTTGAATCTGCACTAAAAAAGCAAGTTTCTATTTTCAGAAGTTTTAGTTTCAAACATTTTAACATTTTTGTATTTCCATTGAAGAAACACCTGAATTAAGTAATTTGAATAAACATATTTCAGCCTAAATGAAATACTGGACACAACAATGATCCTGCCTCAAAATCTTAATGCAAAAATGAAAACTTTATGGAAAATAAAATTATATAGTCATCTTCTTGACCTCGTCACAATTAATATTTTATAAAAGAAACCTAATGGAAATTTCATTCTAGAAGGTTTCAAATGTGTTGAATATATAAAAATAATAGATACATTCAGAAAGTCTACTATTAAAATTATTATAAGCAACATATAGTAAACAATGTATTCAGAACAGGATAATAATCACAATAGTTAACTACTACTCAAAATGGTTATATATACAATCAAGTTATAATATTTTGAAAGAAATATATCATGTTCCAAAATCTTTAATAAAACTGTTTATCTTAATATAATTTAAAAAATACATACATACATACATACATACATACATACATACATACATACATACATACATACATACATACATACATACATACATACATACATACATACATACATACATACATACATACATACATACATACATACATACATACATTCATACATACATACATACATACATACATACATACATACATACATACATACATACATACATACATACATACATACATTCATACATACATACATACATACATACATACATACATACATACATACATACATACATACATACATACATACATACATACATACATACATACATACATACATACATACAATCATACATACATACATACATACATACATACATACATACATACATACATACATACATACATACATACATACATACATACATACATACATACATACATACATACATTCATACATACATACATACATACATACATACATACATACATACATACATACATACATACATACATACATACATACATACATACATTCATACATACATACATACATACATACATACATACATACATACATACATACATACATACATACATACATACATACATACATACATACATACATACATACATACATACATACATACATACATTCATACATACATACATACATACATACATACATACATACATACATACATACATACATACATACATACATACATACATACATACATACATACATACATACATACATACATACATACATATATATTCATGTATATGTAGCTTTGTCTAGGAAAGTATTTTTTAATTGAGGTTTCCATCAAATGGACCAGACATACATAGGCATATTTTTTCAGACATAATTTTGACACGTCACTGAAACGTGTTTTATATATCATAGCTCACACAACAATATAAATGTCATTCTTGAAACAATAAATTTGTAACTTTCATATAATCAACAATAAAACATTCGGGTTGAAATGTATGTAGTATTTTTGTTTGAAAATGTCACCATAAAATAAAATAATAAAAAGATGAAGGATGATATTAATAAATCAATTCTCATAATGTTTCGTGTGAAATTACTGACACACATCATGAAAACCCAAATTTATACCAAGACTTTTGTCCGTTGGTAATATTTAGGACTATACGCTCATCTACGCTCATTTGTGAAGATTTAAAAAAATGACTATTCATAACATCAGACAACGGCAGGAAAAACTTCTGGTATGTTAAGGAGAGGTACATCGTGATTATTATCGTCTGTACGTACAAAAAGATCGTTTGCATCGATTTATCAAGCTGTTCTGTTGACCTATTTTATATTTTTTGAGACGTTTGCTTTCTGCAGAATAGTTAGAATGAGCACGTGTCTGGCAATGCGATTTTAAGCTTTTATTTATGACCAGCTTCCGGTGATGCGGACACATAGTTGGGAACATGGAGAGCACAAAACGAAGACCAGTATAAGATTTTAGTGATCTACAAAGGCCAGCACAAAAAGGTTGATTGGTCTAAAATTCCTCTAAAACTATACATTTTATTGGAACATTAATTGTAACGATTGGTACAACAAAATTATTGAAGGTACGTGAATCATGACAATGTCATATTGAAAGAACCCAGCCAGACTTGATGTAAAATATCTGTTCAATATGTTACATTCATATATATAAAGAATACAAATCATATGGCGAATAACAACCCTTTCAAGCGTACTGGATCCACCAAGGGATCACGTGTGTCAGGGATTAATTAAAATAGATGCAATAAACTGACGACGAACAGTACGAAACTAGTAACTAACTAACCTAAGCGCTTTCGACTCTTAATGAGTCTTTTTCAAAGGCAAATACAAAACATATATACGACAAACAAATAAACACAAAAACGTTGTGTTTGTAAACCTCTACATGGCTGTCTTCACATGTGCTAAAGCTATAAATACAACCAGCTTGTATAGACTAGTTGCGGAAACTGAAAACGTTGTATATCTGCGTTACATATGTACAAAAATTAAAAATATATGTCGCTTTGGCTTGTAGACTTTTAGGGAATTATACAACGTTTTCAGTTTCCGCAACTAGTCTAGTACAAGCTGGTTGTATTTATAGTTTTAGCACATGTGAAGACAGCCATGTAGAGGTTTACAAACACAACGTTTTGGTGTCTATTTGTTTATCGTATATATGTTTTGTGTTTGCCTTTGAAAAAGACTCATTAAGAGTCGAAAGCGCTTAGGCTAGTTAGTTACTAGTTTCGTACTGTTCGTCATCAGTTTATTGCATATCTCTCTCTCTCTCTCTCTCTCTCTCTCTCTCTCTCTCTCTCTATATATATATATATATATATATATATATATATATATATATATATATATATATATATATATATAAATATATATATATAAATATATATATAAATATATATATATATATATATATATATATATATATATTTATATATTTATATATATATATATATATATATATATATATTAATATATATATATATATATATATATATATATATATATATATATATATATATATATATATATATATATATATATATATATATATATGTGTGTGTGTGTGTGTGTGTGTGTGTGTGTGTGATGTGATGTGATGTGATTTATATTTTTAACGTGGCTTTAACAATTTTTCAGTCATATCGCTATGATGTCTGCAGTGTGACAGTTTACAATCATGTTTAGCACCGGGGCATCAACACACAGTTTTATAGAATGATATCCCACCCAGTCTCATTATCCTGACACCAGGCCAACCAGTCCTACCACTAACCTCTTAATGCTGAGCGCCAAGCGAGGCAGCTGTCCATACACATTTGTATACCTACCTACCTACCTACCTACCTACCTACCTACCTACCTACCTACATACATACATACATACATACATACATACATACATACATACATACATACATACATACATACATACATACATACATACATACATACATACATACATACATACATACATAATAATTTTTCATAAGTTTCAAACATTGACTTAACTCACTAAAAAAAAAAAAACTTTTTCACCAGTTTCTCTGGGAGAAAACCCCACCTCCAGATAAAATCAATCATTCAAGCTAGTTCAATAAGCACAGATGAACTGAAAGTGACGTTTGAGCAGCCAAAACAAAATTGCGCTTACTGCTGAAGAAGAACCTGGACAAGATCGGAATTGAAAAAATTGCCAGTAGATATGGCAAAATTCATAATACGTATTCTTTCATCTTTTCATTTGGAAGTAACCATCAACGTACCTTTTTAAGTGCATTATATAAATACGCCAAAGTGGCGCATGCATGCGTCAATTTGGCGCATTTGACTTTAGTGAAAATCCGACATGCGCCAAAGTAAACGCATCGACTGGCTCATGATTCGACTTTAGTGCAAATCCGACATGCGCCAAAGTAAACGCATCGACTGCCGCAGCTTTAGGGCAAAATCCGATTTTTTTTCGAAAGAGAAGCTACTGGCAAGCTTTTTCACGTATCTACATTGGCCGAGTCCTAGTCTCGAACCCACGCAGACAGAATTGAGTTTGCAGTGAAATGGAACAGTGAGTTCTTTTTCCCACTCGATCGTTCGAACCTAGTCCCATAATTTAAGACGTCTCCCCTGATATTTGTGGGTTTTTTTTGACGTCGTCTTAATGCCTAAATAACATCACAGTGTTGCTAGCTCCGAGGTCTACTTATATCGGAACGAGAAGTCAAGTTGTCCAGAATATCCCAACTTCTTAAGAAATCCGAAAATTTTTCTCTTGAGTCCAGACCAGAATTTGGCAAAGTTAATATTCTTTTATTTTGGAAGCTATAAACCTTTTGGAAAAGACCCTGCTATTAAGTGTTTACCTGTTTCGTTGCATTGATATTAGTCTTTTTTAAGTGTTTGGAGGTGACACTTGAATTAATTAGGTGATTAGATATTTTGCGTTGGTTCGAGGCTGATTGCTTGTACGTGTTTGGAACCTACGGGTGAGTATACGATACTCCAATTGATATTTTTGTTTCATCACATTTTACTAACTCTAACTTATGTGTTAAATCTGCTGACATAGCAAACTGATCTGTGCATGCATCTTGTAATTAACCGTTGAGTAAGAAAGCGAAGAATAGTGAAGAATATTGATTCTATGTCACAAGAACAGAAGGTACACGAACATTATTAACATTATCTGTCTATTTAACCGCGCGTTAAATCTTGATTAGTTTGCTTGACTTCCTTTCGTCACTTTCAACATCCCCTGTAATAAAACAAATAACAGTCACGTAAAGTTCACAGTCACCGACGTTGTCACCTTTAAACTTTATAAAAATTAATTAGGATCTTAGAGTACTTAATTAAGTACCAAATAATCTAAAAGTTTGATCACAAGTAAAAAATATTAAGTGTTCCAAATGAATTCTTGTATTGAATTTGCTGTTATGTCAATAGTCTTCGATGAGATAATTTGTTAACAGTCTCGATGTATTGAAATGATATATTCATGATTGTCCTTGAACTAATTCACAATAACCTCAAAACAGTGCGATGTTGTCCACAAGTCAAATATCACTTTGTAATTCTAATCAAAAATGAAAATAAAAGATTCCTTTCAAATTAGATCTGAACTCAACTGAAATTGAATATTGGAATGATTAAATCTAACTTCAGGCTTATGTAAATAGTAAAGATACAGGAGGTGGGTCATATATCCTCTCCAATTAGTAAACAAGTTCGCATTTAGAACAATCAAAATCAAAAATCAAAATCAAGAACACAATCCAAGATCTTCAAGCAAACATCAACATACATCCTATTCCTATTTAGAACTTACAAAGATACGTTACACCAGTCTGTCAGGAAAGCATAGTAGGCCGCTTCCGGTTTTCATATATTTGCAGCTATATGTTTCGTTTCTAAAAAACAGAACATGTATAGCATTGGTGTTTTAGACTCAGTTTCCTATTCGAGGACCCAGGGCAACAGTAGATACAATACAACCAAATGTTTACTTTCAGTACCTTAGAATATCGTCCTCTAAGAACAATACAGTTGCCGTTAAACAGTGACTCACATCGTTAGGTTTCGGTTGATTTGTATTAACGTTCTTCAGATAAAACATACATATAAATTATGAAATGTAAAAGACAATTTAATATACTAGTACTATATTATATTATAGCAGAATAACGTTGAAATACTTTATGTTTAATTTATCCAAAACGACCTTTACGATTATGATGTAATTGAATTAAAAAAGCCATGAAACTTTATAGATAATGATTTGAAACATTTAATGAAAGTACTCATTCATGTCATAAACATTCTATTGATTTCATTAAAACGTTGAAATATATTCCGCAGTTATCTCATAACATTCAGTAATTGTATCTTCAAATGCAATATCACTGCATACAAACATAAGGCATTGTGTTAGACATACTTCCACAATCGCGACCCAGTGTGTGGTTTCAGTTTTAGATGCCTTCTCTAGGATCTGCCAATATTCAGAAGACCTGCTGAAATTTAATTTTCACCTCATGATACAATTTACCTTTACTTCATCCAGCACGTGTGTGATCTAGTCTTGGATTAAGTCAATGTGGCTATGTGAGAATGCTTGCTAGTGGCTCCTAGTGGGTTGGTGGATTTTTCTTGGTTTTTACGGGATCTTCGTTCATCAGTTATACTGGCCGCCATGTATAACCTATCATGTGATGAGAAATGTTTCTAAATGATATAAAAGGCCAAATAAAATAGTATGTGTTAAAAATGTCCTGTTATCACAGATAATGTATAAAAGCAGACCTTTTAGCCAGGGTTAGAGACAGCGACACATAGTTTTCAAACGATTGTCAATCACAAAATTCTTTAAATGATTTTTTAATGAAAAATAATATAAATTGTGCAGGGATTTAAGTTTATGCTTCATATGTCATAAAGTTGTTGTTTTTTACAAATGACTTGCTTAAAATCTTTTCAATTGACATAAATAGTTAGACAGGTTTTATTTTCCTTCCACAAAGAAACAACAACATAAAAAATAAAGGCAGATGGACTCTTCAATATTTTGTTTCCCTAATAGTGGCTGGCACAAGATGGAGAGACTGAATGAAAACCCGTTTCATAATTTTCCTTTCCTGTAAAATTTTGACAGACAGAAATGTGAGGACTGAACAAAAAAGGTATAAATAATACATTTTAAATTGCAGTATATATATATATATATATATATATATATATATATATATATATATATATATATATATATATATATATATATATATATATATATATATATATATATATATATATATATATATTTATATGTATATATATATATAACTGGTTAACCATCGAGGCTAGGAGATGTCAATCCGGCGCTGCTCTTCGCTGTTGGAGACTCATGTGGTTGATGATTCAGATACGAGACGCACATGTCCAGGAGCACTGTGTGCACTAGAGCCATGGGTTGGTTATTGACGATGAGGCCTTCCTGCGTTCCCTGGTGTCGGCGATTTGCATTCTACGTGCATCCCACTATTTGGCACCCATTACGAGCACGTGCACGCCAGCCAGATCCATCCTTGGCGTTGGACTTGAGTTCTGTCGCAGATATCGAGCAGCATCTCTAACTGTCCTTGATATAGTCTTTGAGACTCTTCTTTGGTCGACCAAAGTTTCTGTGCCCACTAGATAGAACTACATAGAACTCTATACAAAATCCTGCATGGTTGTCGAGACTCCTCCATACGGAGACATGACCCCTCCACCAAAGTTTTGCTGTCATGGCCATTGCTTCGATACTGGTTAACATATATATATATATATATATATATATATATATATATATATATATATATATATATATATATATATATATATATATATATATATATATATATATATACTTTTGTCCATCGCTGTCGATCATGACTACAGGTTCAGTTATCTCTAGTCAAGCAGTGTGTACGGTTATGGCCACTGCGGCCAATATGAAGTCTTTCCCACGTGGAGCAAGCGTTAGTATAATATATTAGGTGTTTCAGACTAGAGCTTTACAAGTGTGAGCTTGTATCTACGTTTCTGAAATTTTCTGCTGTTCTGCAAGAATGTATCTTTTAACTGAAGCATCCATCAAGGGGAGTATACATGTGTACTTTTTTGTTCAGTCAGAATTTTGTCAAGTGAGTGACACATACTTAAATATCATATTCCACTCGGCATACTCAGCAAATGTCATCCCTGGAATTATAAATTCAGAACATTCATGTTTTCAACAATTTTGTTTGAGATTAGTGTGACATTTATTTCTCGGGCAAATGTCATCACGAAATAACAAGAACTCAAACACTTAAAATGAAAGATGATGTTGATACAGCAATTTTGGACGGTTCTTTTAAGCATTTTACTAATACAAGATCATGGACGCCCAAATTTATTCTATAACATTGTTCCCTTCGGCAATTTTAGAAGTATATGCCCATTAGCGCGCATTTGTGACTATTAAAAAAGACTATTAATATTTATACTAGACAACCGCTGGAAACCTTGTATATCAAGGAAAAATATTGAGTTGTGATCATAATCGTCGGTACATGCACAATACTTGTTTGCATCCAATAGTCATGCTGTTCAGTTGAGCTAACGGATGTTGAAGCCTATGAGAATATCAAGTCTGGAAAATATTTAGAATAAGCACGTACCTGGAAGAGTTACTCCTAAGTTTTAAGAATTCATCAGCGTCTTGTGGTTGGATGCCTAAGTGGGAACATTGAGAATGAATAGCGAAGACTAATGATCAGCGTCCTGGGGTTTGATGCGAAAGTGGGACCAGAGATGTCAATAAAAAAGACTTAAAAGACCTTCATAAGTCTAATCCAAGGAGGGCGACTGGTTTGACATTCCTCTGAAAACGTAAATTGTATCGGAACTGTAATTTTAATGGTTGCTACAATAAATAGAAGAAAGTATACGTATTATGTCAAAGTCGGATTGGTAAAACCATGCCAGAGTTATTGTAAAACATTTGTTCAAAATTTGTTAAACATGTGACGTACATGCATAAATACATTCATACGGGTTATGGGGCGATCTTTCTTTAAATAGATCTTTCAATAGTTGCAAACAAATACATAGATGATATATTTCTTTCCAACATAAATTTCTGATATATTTCATCGCGTGGTACTAAAAACAAATGCGAAACATCCTGTTAAAGTATGTTGATTCTGGTACTAAAAGATTAAATATATCCGGTGTTAACGTTTGAAAAGAAATGTTACTTCATGATATATACCAAACTTGTTCCAGAATCGAACTTTGGAAGATTATATTCATTCTTCGACACAACATGCTCAATCCCACCCCCGTACGTAAATTCACATCATTTTCTTAGGTAGATTGTATACGTATACGTGACTTTAGAAAGCGGTATGACTCACTTTACATAATGCTTCGCAAAGAATTACATTTTTGTTATTTTGTAAACTGTCTGACCCTATCTGAAACAATGCAAGCCCGATTTATCTACATATCACAGGTTTTTAGCTGTTGTCAAGGAAATAAGGGGACATAACTTCACAGATTCGCTAGCGACGTGTGGTCAGATTTCTTTATGAAAGATTATTTCCCATGTCTGAATTTTAAGTCAGTTCCTACTTATTTGTTGGAGCTCACCAATTATCTACTAGTTTATGTTGCTTAAGGCACAACTTTTATGGCATCGGCTCACAATTAATACTTCCAGTTAAGTACCCACGAATGTAGTTCTAGTTTATTTTTATAACATTTATCGTCTCTCATTTTGGTGGACCGCTCAGGTAGCCCAGTGGATAGAATGTCCGCTTCGGATCCGTAATGTGGTAGGTTCTATCCCCGATTTAGTCATACCAAATTCTTACAAAAATGGTACCAACAGCTGTCTCACTTGACGCTCAGCATTAAGAGGTTAATGTTAGGACTGGTTGGCCAGGTGTCAGGATAATGTGACAGGGTAGGACATCATGCTACATGTCCGCAGCATGATGCCCCAGTGCTAGACATCACTATAAACTGCCACACTGCAGACATCGTAGCAATATGACTGAAAAATTGTTACAGCTACGTTAAAAATCATACTCACATCACATAAACACATCATCTTGGTGGTGATAGAAGAGTTTTTTTTGGTACATTTTGATAGAGATTTAAAGGTAATTGTTTGTTATTGAGAATAGGAGCTTATGGTACGGTTGTCTGTGTGTATTACGGCGACAGTCAACAGTGAACAACAAGGCCTTGGTGATGATTTGGAAGTCAAATCTGTGTTCCATTGCATGGTGCTTTGTTTACAATTCAGTCTCTCAAACAAAATACAGGTCAACTTTGGATAAGAACTTCACCGTGAGGTCATCTTTGAAGGTATTTTAATTAACATATGATTTGTATTGAATGTCACAGAGTGGAAAATTCAGTACTGAGAAACAAATGTAGAGAATATATAATAAAATTAATTGCATTCCATGGCCTCACCAATTACTCATTTATCTTGCAGCAGGTGGAACTTTTATAGACAAACGCAGCCAAGCGTCACATCGCATGATGGAAAATCGTATAGTTTCACATGTTAAAATAAAAGGATAAATTTTTCACAGGTAAAAATACATGAATGAGAAACTATGAATATTAGTTTGGTAATGTCCCTGTATTTCACACTATTAAAAAAACTCGGATGACAGATAAAGTATTTCAATTTTAACATTGTTTTTACTATTCGTAAGCTTTCTAAATCTCTGCATTTTTTGCTGAAAGTGTGCCTGATTGATTTTGTTAACTTTGCAAAATGTTAATGTTTATTGCATGTTAAGTTTCGTTTTAGTAAATACCAGTCGTATCATCGCATACAGACAAGACATTCAACAAAGTTAATTTCATTCGAGTATTGTTGAACATGTCAACGTTTTTCTTTTCATATGATATTTTTTTTTAGTTTTACAACCGGTGCCCTTGCATTGATATGTATTCTATTTTTGAAGTGTTTTGGGAGTGATGATTAAACAAGCGAATTGCTTTACGCTTATTATTTTGGTTTCTTGGTGATTGTTTGTACACATGTATTTTGGTAAGTTATGTAATTAATAATCATTTTTTATTATATTAAAAAATTTTCCATGTTACCCTATAACTATTGTAGGAGATGTAATTCGTCTTCGTTATAAGATCAAATACATTTTCTCTATAGATGATGAAGTTCTTGCAGTAACTGTTTCATTACTTTCTTTTTGTATCATCAGTTTAGAGGTGTATGCTAGATTTTGTCATACACGATTTTTAATCAATAATATTAACATACTTGAAATCTTGATGAATATTTATGCTGCCTAACGTATAGGAGTTTTTATTTATTGCAAGGTGGTATGCATAGCAACAAATTGTAAATACATGTATTACATACATTTTCGTAAAGATTGTATTATTACCGTTTAATTGGAGCTTTGAATAACCTCTGTTGGTTTAGTGTAAACATAATTATTCTAGCAAATTGACACAAATGACTGGGCACATGTTCTAACTACCTACCTACAAGTATTCAAGTATATTAATCAGGACAACGATAACTAGTAATGTGGTAATGAAAAAATGATTAGAGAGAGAGAGAGAGAGAGAGAGAGAGAGAGAGAGAGAGAGAGAGAGAGAGAGAGAGAGAGAGAGAGAGAGAGAGAGAGAGAGAGAGAGAGAGAGAGCAATCATTAGCTGAGTACGTTATTAAGATGGTTCGGTGTCGGTTATATATTTATTTAAATGTTTTAGAATTATTTGTTTTAATTTTTCTTTAATTCCATAAGGCAGTTAATTACATCTAAGTTTTGCACACCGCTCCGGATTATAATTCGGTTCTTTAGACTGCGTTTTGGCAATCTAACTGCAACTGATTGATACGATCAAGAATTAGTTAAAACTAATCCCCACAGAAAACAGTCTTATTTAAAACTGATAATAGCAGAATAGGAACAAAACAACCTTTTGCTTGCCATTTCGCCTCTGTATGATGGCCACCTATTAATGCCATGTTGAATCCTGTGAATCAAAGCGATAACCTCAATTACCCTTGACTTGAACTTCTAATGTCACCATAAGGAACAGAGTTCAATGGCGTGAATAATGAACAAAGCAAACGTGTTTCTAGTTATAGCTTAGAAAAGTCACAGCTCTGCCATGAAACGTGTTCACTGTTTAGTCCTAGTGCACAAGCAAAACGTAAAGGACGTTAGCAGCATATGTTGCGGGTGATCGGATGAGTCGGTATTATCACAATTTGTCCAGACAGTTTTACAGAAGGGAAACATGTCAAGCGGGTATGCATTTAATACAGTGCAACACTTTGTGCTGGGAACCTACTGGCGAGTAGCGATACAATATATCAACTGATAGTTTTGGTTCATCACATTTTACTAATTCCAATGTATTTGCCATTGATGGTTTGCACCGTATGCAAAGTTGACGTAAGGAAATTATTTTGTGTTTGTATTTTGAAAATAACATTTTAGTAAAAAACGTATGCAAGGTAAAGAATATTGGTGCCTTATCACAGAATATTGGTGCCTTATCACATAAATTTCATATATTAATATCTCTGTCTGCATATTGGTCCGTCCTACCTATTGTCAGATCATAAATAGCTTTTGATCATTTGATTTTTTTGCCATAAAATTCTGAAACTTACAGTTTCTTAGAAATTTGTGCTTGGCTGCATATTAGCATTCTCAATATTCTTCTAACAAAAAAAATTGTCAGCGTGACCTACATTTCACAGTCACTAACTTTGTCACGTTTAATTAACTGTTCGCCGTGCTCTATATTGCCTGCACGATGATAAAGCTGCGGGTGACGAGGTATCAGGTTGGAACGCTGTCAGCCAAAAGAGGAAGTGAAATGACATTTTTGTTTAATAAACGCATTCCACTTTTCTATTATCAACATGTTTGCATGCTATTACCTTAAAGAGCTTTATATAATACATTCGCCAAAATTATTAAACCTTAGTATTGAAAAATCCCAAACAATACTAAAAGTTCAATCACGTCCAAAATTAGAGTGTCCCTAATGAGTTCTAGCATTAAATGTACCAATGTGCCATTAGTCGTGGATGAGGTAATGTGCCGTCTTGATGTCACAATGATATAATGTATAAGGTACAATAATCCCAATAATCCCAACATAGTGATTTAATCTAATCATAAATGAGCACCTAATAATTCCAACGAATAACTTATCTAAAATATTCCTCACAAATTAAATCTGAACTTAACAAAATTAAAGATAATAATGGATTTAATTTGTTTGTCTTAAACTTATATAAAAAGACACAATAAGAAAATCATGATGTGGGTCATTTATCTTTCAAATTCGTAAACAAGTTCGCATCTAGGCCACTCTAAATTTCTACTAAAATAGAGCTTGAACCAATATAAATAAACCTCCAAGTTATAATTTCCAAACGTGACAAGAAGTAGTTACACTTTCTAGATTCTTCTAATGTCCCACGGCAATGTCAATATGTTTACATTATCTTACAATATACTTTACAATTATGGAAAAAATAAACTTATGTAACATGCTATTTATAAATCATCTATACAGTCTACGATCTTGTAAAAAAGTTAAACACACAACGTAGATATTCATAAGAACACACGCACGCACGCACACACATACACATACGGTACAAGCCAAACACTTTTCATCTATCTTTGAGAGAGGTACGTTACGCTAGAGAAGCAGACCAGGCCGATTGAAATTTTCAATAAAAACAAGGGATCGTGAATATTCTTATAAAGTGTTTGTACGTACTTCATATCCATATCTGACCGAATAATTGTGGCTTTTAATCCTTGAACAATGCCACAAATAATAGGTCCATTTATTAGCATATACATGTTTCGTTTCTAAAAAGCAGAACATCTATTTGATTTGTGTTTTAGACTAGTTTCTTAATTAAGAATCCTGGACAACAGGAGATAGAGTACACTTGAAAGTTTTCTCTAATTACATATTAACATCGTTTTGTAAGAACCATACAGGTGCCGTTAAATAATGATTCACGTGATAATGTTTTAAATGATTTAATTGGATTAGTTTGAATGTTCTTGAGATCAACAAAATTACATATCATGATCTATAAGAGAAACATTTGGATACGATACTACAAGAAACTGGAACCTGGTGCACGTGTATTTTGAAGAAGAAAATATCTCACCTCTGACTACAACAGATGTATTGATAGCAGGTTCAAAATTCACCTCCAAAAATATAATTTTTTTTGGAATTGTCGTTTTCACAAAACTCTTTTCAATTTTATATCTTAGATTTACAAAATTATTTTAAACTTACCAAACGTTTCCATATGATTTTAAGTTTCCTCAAATGCGTTTTTGCATTGCACAATTGGACGTTCTAAACCCAGGGCATGTTAATCTGGCCCTGACAGTGACGTCCCAGTTTGTCGTATAACTCGATCCCATGTTTTCGGACCAAAACTGTATCGACAAGAAGGTCTTTAGTCAATGTATATGTGAAAGCCTTTATGCTGTTTTGAAGGTGCCTTCCATATGTATACATAATTTTCATTCCTATAGTTCGATACGTGTTTGATGTTTTTTTTTAAAAAATGTTTTGGTAACATACCTAAATGAATAAGTACCCAAACAAGAAAACAAAATCACAGCAGGTTCTCGTGCTTTCATCATTTTATTTGTAATATTCATCTCGAATACATTTACGATTGACAACGAGCTGTTTGTCTGGTGAAGACGCCCATTTTGATGATAGCCGTACCCATGTATGTATGTGAGCCAAATCTTAACTTCTAAATAAAACAAATTGTTTATCGGATTCCATTTCTATACTGAATGCCTTTTCATGCTTAGTCCAGAAAGCTCACTAATAAATAAGCGTCCTACTAAACATCATTTGTTCCTAGTTAAGTTGATGTTACGGTTAAATGGCAGATAGGTGAATCAAACTGCACTGTGACCAGCCATTGTTGCCATAACTCAGAATTATACATGGCAAAATATAAGGAAATAAAATTCCAGAAATAAGCTGAAGAATGTCAAACCCATCCATCGACAGTGACTGAGGCTGGATAAAGGCTTTAGGGACCAAGGGCACTAAAGATATGGAGGCATTTATAAAACTGTAAATTCATCATTAATGCTTTATTTAAAATGTCCTTGACATGTGTATAATTATTATAGCAATATTAAGTACAGTTCAGACACACACATATATATATATATATATATATATATATATATATATATATATATATATATATATATATATATATATATATATATATATATATATTTTTAAATCACACGCCTAGGCAACCAGAGGAACACCGTGAGTATGGAGAAGCTGGGAGACCTGTGCTCTCATCAGTGTGATAGCTCTTAAACGAGACATAGTTGAGATGACATTGAGAAGATCAATATAAGGCCATAGTACACAATTAATTTTACTATACGGTCTCTACATTTGTTCCTCAGTACTGAACTTTCCACTGTGTGACAATCAATACAAATCATATGTTAATCTAAAATACCTTCAAAGATGACTTAACGGTTTAGTTCTTGTCAAGGGTTGACCTGCATTGTTTTGAGAGGCTGAATTGTAAACAAAACACCAGGCAACGGAACACAGATTTCACTTCCGGATCATCACCATGACCTTATTACTCAATGTGCACTGTCGCCGAAATACACACAGACAACCACACCATAAGATCACATTTTAAAGAATAATCAATTGCCTTTAAATCCTTACCAAGAATGCCAAAATCTAACTCTAGTATCACCACCAAATTTAGACCGGAAAAAGTGATCTAAAAATAGACTGGGACTACATTCGTGGGTACTGAACCGGATTTTATTAATTGTGTACCGATTCCTGAAAGGGTCAATGTTTTTGTCAAACTTTTATATTTGCTTTTTATTTTGCATGCCACTACTGTTTCAACTTCATACATAAAGTCTTTTGAAATTTCCTTGCAAGCAAGACATGTGACAGCTGTCAGAAAGTGTGTAGTGCTGGTGTTCTATAGGGTGCAATTTGAGGTCCAATTGTTCTTAAGAAACCAAAACTAAATTTGCTATATCTTCCTTAATTATAGGAATTTTTCAATGCAGTAAAAACCTAATTGTAATACTTGATAAGGCCTGTCTGAAAATAGTCTTGAAATTAAAAAATATTGATATATTAAATTTTTATGAAAATTTTAAAAAATATATAAATTTTAAAAACTTTTTATTTTACAAAAAATAAATTTTCATACAAGTTATGACATTCAGTTTGACAAATTTAAGGCAGCAATGTTGATTAATGAATGGTCTTTAAAACAAATGGTAGTTTAGGTCTGTACAACTGATAATATTAATCCCAGGTGTACTGAAGCATGATAGCTCACAGTGATTTTGACAGCAAATTACAATATGCCTATCCAGATGCATATAGGTGTACATACTAAAGAAACAATGACAGGTACTATGTTCCACATTTATTGTTTCAGGTACTTGGACAGTTGTTTGTATAACTAATATCCCACTCAAATTTAAAGTTTTGATGGGACCACTACCATGTTTTATAGCAAATATGCATTCCATTTTAATGCCGATAACTACAAAAATCAACAATGCAATATGAAAATACAGTTTCACCTTACTGAAGAAAGATGCGAATCTCTCTCATGAAGATCTAAGCCATGTCTTTGAGATGCTGTATATCAGTGTACTGATATGAACTCATCTTGGTCACTTATAGCAGCACACTGCACATGTCCTTATGAGACCTTGCTATCACCATTGGACTACTGGAGAGCTTCCAAATTGATCCAACTCTAATACTTTGTTTCAGATACCAGACTAGACCTGAAAATATATAACATGTTTCACTTAATTCTAAAAAAAGGAAGATGTAGGCAAATGAAGTTAAAATGTGTTAGATATGGTGATTTCAATATAACATTCCGGTTGCAAATATGGTTAAAAAAGGTAAACTTGATAGAGTGACACTCAAAGATGTGAAGCAATGGGCATGTATTAAAGTGACAAATGCATCCTAAAAATAGATGAAGTTTCTACAAGCATATTTAGCCATTTACAGGTTAAATAACTAATCAGGTAGAGTATGTATCATAAAGTTTAAGGCAATGTTGGAATGGTGAGGTTTGATCATTGGTGCAAACATTGATACATACCAGTATAGTGGAAAGTCAAATGACAATGTACCAAATTAAAATTTATTACTATATGCAATCCTATTCATGAAGGAAAAAACAATTTTAGATATTGTGAGTGAATATAGCAAAATGTGGCCACACAGATCAACTAAAGGTAACAATAGATCCTATATAATCAACTAAATGTGAAATTTGCATCCCGAAAACTTGTAAACAAGGATGGATATTTGCATGTGTGGGACATATGCAATGTACTTGTTAAAATCACATGTGCAAACATGATTCAAATAATCTGTTTGAATATTTTTAGTCTATTTTTAAGAGTCTTGGCTACCAAGGTTTTAAGTTCAATGATTCAATGATTCAATGGAATGAAATATCAGCTGATGCTGCAATACCGCCCTCTGTCAAAGTACTAAATTGTAATGTGTTACCATACAGAGGCATGTTCATGATGAAAATAACATCTTGGGATATTTTAAGTGCACACAATCAAAACTGAGCCTTACAGATTCACTATAGGTACCATGTCAGCCTAACAATGTCAACTTTTGATTCCAAACATTACAAAATATATGCATATTTGTTCATGTCAGCTATGTAACCATGTTAGGATCAATTGTAGAAAGTTAAATTCAAATAATCTGTTTGAATATTACTTATGTAATCTTTAGAGTGTCAGATAACAAATATTATTAGTCATTAATAATGCATAAAGCAAAATGGATCATGAGAATTCCCATAATATCATCTAGGCTACAATGTCGCACTACATAAATCAACATCTTAAAGAAACTGAACAATAAAATGGAATGCATTCTGTGTTCAACTTACATCATTTTGCTGTTTTCTTACATGCAATGGTAAATATACCTGGGTAAAGTATATTTTACCCCTCTGACCTGTATTTCATTCTCTGACAGCTTAATATGATTTTGTAGAGAACTTGAACAGGTTCTAGTAAAAAGTCTTCATCTCTGTCCTCTCACTAAATACCCTATAACTATGGTTATAAACAATTACTGATAGCTATACAAGCAGATATGTGTTACTCAGGAAGTCACCCCATCATAAACACATAAATTAACTGTTTGAACCCCAAATAAATAGTTTCAATGACCTAAAGGTACAAAACAAAGTAGAATTTTGTCTTCACGTATTTTAAATGAGGGTCTCATTTTGACTAATAAAGATATTTTCTCTGATCAAATTTGACAAATATCCATCATTTGAGCTTGTATATGGTGTAGGAGTATATATATGCTGATATCATTTAATATCATTCCCAAAAAATATTATATATGTGTATACTTGGTGGAAATTTTTTATTTTTTAATTGTTTTTTAAATTTCATTTAAATTTTTTAAATTAAAATTATTTTTTTACTTCTAATTTCATTTTTATATTTTTAAAGTCAATATACATAACATATTAAAATTTCATGTATATGTCATTAATAATAAAAAAATTATATCAGTTTCAAGTTTTTACTGACAGGCCGTAGTACACAATTAATTTTACTATACGGTCTCTACATTTGTTCCTCAGTACTGAACTTTCCACTGTGTGACAATCAATACAAATCATATGTTAATCTAAAATACCTTCAAAGATGACTTAACGGTTTAGTTCTTGTCAAGGGTTGACCTGCATTTTTTTGAGAGGCTGAATTGTAAACAAAACACCAGGCAACGGAACACAGATTTCACTTCCGGATCATCACCATGACCTTATTACTCAATGTGCACTGTCGCCGAAATACACACAGACAACCACACCATAAGATCACATTTTAAAGAATAATCAATTGCCTTTAAATCCTTACCAAGAATGCCAAAATCTAACTCTAGTATCACCACCAAATTTAGACCGGAAAAAGTGATCTAAAAATAGACTGGGACTACATTCGTGGGTACTGAACCGGATTTTATTAATTGTGTACCGATTCCATAAGGACATCAAGCGTGCAAATGTCCACAACAATGTGAATATATTCGTAGCGAGTGTGCTGACTTCTTTCTTATGAGACAGACACCATTTTACACGTGAATTCTATTTATAAACATGCGTATGATGTACCGCTATAGAAAGAATTGGACTTTTAAAAAGACAGGAGTTGGATTCGTGGCCAGAAATGTCTGGTGAGGTATATTCGTAGTATATGCAAGCTGCACAATAAAATATCACCCCTGCACTTTGCTGTGTATGAGTGACTCCATTCCCAAATAAATTGGTTCACTTTCCGAAGTAGCCAGTGTCGTTTTCATTACATATATTCTGCTGAACATATAAAAACCTTCTAATTTATGTTACAGTCGAGGAAGCTAAACGGAATATTACATTTAAACATGAGTAACAGCAAAATACTTTCGATACTCTGCATTTTTGCCTATAATTCCAAATGAATTACATAGTTAAAATGTATAGGATGTTTTCGGCATTTTTTATGGACGCTTGTCAAATAGAAGCCATGTGTGGTCTTTTGGCCTGGAAACTATCTCAAAGAAGATGAATTAATTAGTCAAACAAATTGTTCAATGCCGCCTTGATTCCGCTAGTTTCTAAGTGAAAACTTTCTTATGAAATTTGTAATGTTGTTGTGCGATTTTATGGTAATAAGTTATGTTATTGTCAAGTCAACCTATTGTTTGTTTTTGGATCTATCCATTTGTGTTTTTTACGATAGCTGGAATCCTCATCGAATGTTTGATGTCAGGATAATGTGAATGGGTGGGACATCATGCCAAATGTCTGCAGCATGATGCCCCAGTGTTATACATCACTATAAACTGTCATCCTGCAGACATCGTAGTGATATGAAAGAAAATTTTTCAAAGCTATGTTAAAAATCTAAATCACACACACAGAGACATACATAGACACATTCAAACAAATATATATATATATATATATATATATATATATATATATATATATATATATATATATATATATATATATATATATATATATATATATATATATGTGTGTGTGTGTGTGTGTGTGTGTGCGTGTGTATGTGTAATATATATGTTATGAACATAATGTTTTTATTTAATCATAACATCATCATGTTTTTATTTATTCATAACCTTCTTCTCATTCCCTGCTATGAGAAGAAATACTAATCAATTTAATAGATGCCTTTGCCCAAAATTAGAGGGAAAGAGAGATAGAGAAGAAAGTTCGCACTTTCTTAGATATAAAGTTATCATTCATATCCATGCAGAATCGGCTTCATTTATGTTTTTGGTGAAATTGGAAATGAGAGAGATACGGCAGGATTCGCTATTAAGGAACGAGAAGGGTCTTTCTGATTCATGAACGAACAGACTTTATTTAGATAAATATTTTCATATATAGATATATAATGCTACATTCTAGCTCTACTTTCGTAAAGCCTTTATATTTAAAATGCGTAAAATGCATATAAAGTTATAATTTTCCTTATGTCTTACCAACCTCCTGCAATTGCATAATTTCTTCCTTTTATAAAGTAATACAGATAATTAAATCTTGACTGAATTCATGATAACCAGAGAGTATAAAATTCAGTAGTTGCGATATAGTGCAACAATCATTTCGAATAAATGTAATATTCTTATTACCTATAGAATCTATTATTTCCTGATTAAACCTAAACATGAAGTTGGTAGTGAATTAGTCTTTTCCAATAATACATAGCATGAACAAAAATGAACATAATTTCTTTGAAACAAACAAACAAAAAAAAGACATTCCATTACATTATTATAACAGGAACTCACAAAATGTTACAAAATATCAAGTCTAGATTGAACTTTACCGTGAAAATATCAACATTGAAAGTTTTCTATAGTTTAAATCTTTTCGAACATAGACAATTCTTACCTGTAGGGAAAGAGAAGAGCCTTTTTGATTCTTGAACGAAATGATTTATATTTGCTCGAGGTTGCTGTCATTTTATACAGGTTAGTTCCTATTGAATCAGAGCAAATTCTCAGCCCTATCCAACAGGAAATTTGGAGACCATTTGGTACAAGCGAATTGTATAATTAGCTATCACCAGCTTGTATATTAATAATAATAATAATAATAATAATAATAATAATAATAATAATAATAATAATAATAATAATAATAATAATAATAATATAAACTTTAATCCTTTGGATTATACCAGAAGTCTCACGAAATTCAAGCGGTTTTGCAAACGGATTGATTGATGAGGACAACGTTGCATTCTCTATTGCATTTCACCGATGTAACATATTGTAACATGATAAAGTCTCCATATTTAAACAATAAATAAACAATAAATTACAACCATACACACGTCTTTGAACTAATTCAAAATATAAATTAAAGCCTCATCGATTTTTTTTTAATTCCCCTTCTATGATGACAATCATCCCGACAGACAAGCCGGCAAAATTAAAAATTTTAAACACCACAATTTATCCTACTGTATGTTTTTCCTGCCAATCAATACGTGCCAAAATACGTGGAAGGAATACTCCAGGAAATGCTTAGAATATCAACTATATCATCAGAGTGACCGCCTCTATATAGGCAGTATCCCGCTTGTGTGAAGGACACAACTGACCCATTCATACCTCCTGAAAATAACCCTCGCCCGTGGGTGCATATCTTGTTATTGTCCACTGACAATGAGCTTGGTGAGATAGAAGGTCGTAACATTAATCAAAAAGCTCTTCTATGATGGAAAGCTAGATAAAATGTAGACTTGAAATAATTGAAGATTCTCTGGTATATTTTGACCGTATATTTTATCATCTTTAAATTTTCTATATACCCTCTGAAAATAATGTTAATATGTTTGCTTCTTATCTTTTACCTTGTAAGGATACATGTTTGCATGAATTTTGAAGTGGTTATGTTCCTAATCGTAAACCCTTTGTATATACACATACAAAGAGTCATGTGAGAGAAATTAGACATAGCTTTAACTCTCAACCCAGATCAAATCCACCATCCTAGTATCAAAATAAATAAAATATTACTTTCTACAAATCTCTCTCTCTCACACACACAAACACACACACACACACACACTTAATAACAAGGACGATTACCCATGAAACTCCTGGAGAGTGCAAGAACGTGTCTTGTTAAACATTAACCTTTGATATTCCGTTTATCTTTGTGAAACATATTGATACCCACAGCAGATAATAAAAGTATCGCTCTAGTAAAGAAAATACATGAATTAAAATAAATACGTTTTTTATGATCAGTCGACAAGCAGTTCAAGTGGAAAAATTAAAAGAAACTACGATACAGTTCACTAAATTTTCCTCTTTGAATAATTGGAAATATTAAGCATTGCATTCCTCTTTCCTATAACAAACATGGACACCCTCACATTCTCTGAAGTATGACGGTCCATTAAGTGCTCCCAGCGTACGACTATCCAGTACTCACATTTGGAATAACGGTCCAGTACTTCTAGCGTCAAATTAGTTACTATTAATTATTTCTGATTAATCTAATGCAACAAATCCCCTCAGTTACGTTTATTGGTTATATTTAATATTCAAGTACGAATACATACCACATGTAGTAATATATTTGTTATTGAACAGACTCCACATATAGTGGTCTCTGTCATTTTACAAATACCACATGTAACAGTTTGTTTGTTATTTGGTAGATACACTATGTAGTAATCTATTTGTTATTGACTAGATACCATATGTAGTAGTCTGTTGTTATTGGCTAGACACCAAATGTAGGAATCTATTTATCTAGTTTGCTAGTTATTTTCTTAATTCTGTACTATTGTTCTAACAACATTAATTATCCAAACCAAAATTCATATGCAAATTGATATAATGCATTCACACGAACTCAATTCATGAAAGACAAGAAAAACTGACATTTGTAATTTATATTCTTAAAAGAAAAGTCGTGATATTTATTGCCTTGCCAAACAAACCAAAAGACATCAAAGTTGATATTCCCTGAGGTAAATTTTAAAGAATATTCTGTGACAATGATTAATAGTTACTTAATTATAATAATGCTGATCAATCAATATTGTTGGATGCCTCTTTTTTTAGTGAGATCCATTGTTTGACATATAACCCTGACCATTAATAACTGTTGCTGTAACATGGTGAAGTCATGAAATGCAATAATTTCGGAAGATTGGCTTGAAAAGCCTACCACATACCTTCGTAGGCAAAGGGGATAAGTGATGGAGTCCCGGAAGGCCTGTGTAATTAAACTCTTTTAACTTATATTGGTCCATTTTTATCTCTTGTTTGCAAAGTTTGTTTGAAAATCACAGGAGTGAGTGGTTTAGATTCTGCTGCTGTCGTTATTAGGATGTAATTTGTCGATATTGACAAACACTTCACATCAAATGACGTGGAAAAAGTGAAACAAAAGTAGTCCTCAGAATATATCGATGTGTAAAACAATTCCAGTTTATTATCATGTTACCGTTTACATGCAATCAAATTGTAAAAAAATGGAATTTTTCTGAAATATAAAAGATAAAAAAAACTAAAATTATTTCTTGCTTCTTTAATTGAACCATTTCTTTTTGCACACCATCTCCAGCAATTTTGACTGATCTATTTTATTTCCTTTTTGTCAAACCTATCTTTACCGGTAATACTTCATTTGGCTGCGCCAACTGGAACTATCGTTTTAAGTATTTGCTGAGTACAGATAAAAATAAATTACAAGTTAATAATTGTTTATATGTACGACGAAATCAGTGCGTTAGAAATAACAATAATTTTATTCGATGTAAAAATATGCTGTGAATAAAGATAATTCATTCTACACACCAAAATAAATATAAATATTTGATCAATCATAGCGAAAGATTCCACAGACAAACAGAAAGTGAGAGACGGAATCTGATATTCCACGCCATTCTCTTCCATGTAAGTACGTTTCAACACAAGTGAAATTTATATATATATATATATATATATATATATATATATATATATATATATATATATATATATATATATATATATATATATATATATATATATATATATATATATATACATATACATATATGTAACATTTAATAATAAAGATTGATCATTTTGTTTCAGAAGATCTGTTAAGTGTGAACCGAACGAAAAACGAGGTGCAAATTTATATGTTTAACAGATCATACAATTTGCCTGGATCATTTTGTCCTTGGTTGTTAAGCTTCATGGAACCCACAAATAAATATATAAAAATAAAGGACCAATACTTCATCACACAAAGAAACGTGCTGTACATATTGTAAGTTACCCATAGGGCAATAAATTATAAAAATACCTGTCTAATTTAGTTTTTTATCGTATGATATGTGAGGCCATGTGAATATTTTGGGATGTACGCTCCCGTAGTATTTCTCAGACTGAAATTCAAGATACAAAACTTATACATTAATAATTTATGTACCTTTTAATCTTGGCAGGCTAAATCACAGACGTACTTCTATGACATCTTTGAAAGCTATGATGTGTAATCTTTAGTTTGATTGCTGTCCGAGTTGTATATAAGATTGAGTGTGTTTTCTGATGTATATAGAAATATTGTGTATACATTTTATGAAGACCATACGGAAGGTTTGCTTTATTGTTTTATTGCTGAAAATATTCTTAATAATAATAATAATAATAATAATAATAATAATAATAATAATAATAATAATAATAATAATAATAATAATAATAATAAAAATAATAATATTATTATGAAACTTATTATTTTTATTATCATTATTATTATTATCGTTATCACTATTGTTATTATTGTTATTTTTATTATTATTATTATTATTATTATTATTATTATTATTATTATTATTATTATTATTATTATTATTATTATACTGAAAACAATACTAAATTCATTCAAACTTACGATTTTCAATATTTTAGAGATATTCTGAAGGAATGTTGTAGATGTGGGATAATATTGCAGGTGGAACTGCAGTTGTGACGTATATTTATTTGCATGAATATATGTTTTAACTTCCATGACGAAGTTTCCACAGCGGATGAAGCATTCATTCTGTGTTAGTTGTGTTTAATAAATAAGGATCTTCACTTTTATTATCAGAACTCACATAATGTTTTAAATTTGTCATTATTTTAAATAACAATTTCCCCGATGTGTAATATTATTTATCATGACAAGTTGCAATCATCTATCATTACATCTCACTACGCCTTGCCATTATCTAAAATGATAATTGGCAATTATTTGGCATGAAAATTTAGAAAGTATAGCGAAACCATTATCAACATAAAGGAAAAAAAAGAATAAATGATCAAAACTAAATGGGAACTTTTGTTAGATAAAATCAATACATATTGGTCGTATGAAATCTCCAAGCGCCTTCTGAAACATTGTTTGGCATACAAAATTTGAATTAAAAAACCCCAAACAGTCTATATAGTTTACTAAGGGGTTGAAGATTTAAAAAGACAAAATCTTAAATCGCTTCAGCAGGCATATAAATTTTACAGCTGTACCTAGAGAACATAGATAAATACAAACATATCGACACTAAAATATTTACGATTATTGACATTATTACACGTTTGGGTGTCGCTTGTTACGGCTGATGAGTTTTATTACACTTTAAGTTGATCACTGCGATATCTCGAATGACATTATAATTTACATAGCTTATTAATTTAATAGGTGCCATCAGATTTGTTTTTGTTTTACTGTCTGTGCCGTGAACATTGGTACGACTCGTTAACGTTAAATATGATATGGTGCCGACATTCGTCAAAACGTATTTATGAAAAAAATAAAATAATTCTCAAAAAAATCTTTTAGTGCCAGTTCATTTGCTGCATTGTGTTGCGTTTGGTAAAAACAAGCCATATTAGACAATGCTGATATCTATTTGCGTATGTTGCTCTGTCTGTCTAGCTTGCTTCTCTGATTGTTTCTTTTACAATAGTACTGCGTAACCCATCAAGATGGATTAACAAGTATAATAGATATGTCTTATTTATATTTTAGAAATAATTGGGATGATAACTTAGCGAAGGTTCATTAATTAGATGCCTATCTGTTAAGTCAACGTTATGTGTGTGCAGTATGTATTTATCTCTGGAATTGAATCGGTTTGCATGATTTATTTGAAAGTAAATGTCACATGAATTTACATTATATTTTCCTTCTATAAATATTAACACATTGATGTCAGTCAACGTAAATCATATCTCGGATATATTAAGGCAACAAATTAATGGTTTACAAAAGAAAGCAGCAGTTATTCAAACCTTTCGGAAGTTATAGAATATTCAATAAATGAAGAAGGAACAAATTAACTTTAATTTAAATTAACAGCAAAATGTAACGGAGACACACTACGTTGAGTCAGGTAAAGGATGTGTATTAATACATTTATTCAGTACAACTATCGAAGAAACCAAAATGCATTCAATACATCTCAAGTAACATTTTTTATTTTTGAGAGACAAATATTTGCATGTAAGCAAACCAATTAATGAAACTTAACTCCTCCTCGCTTACAACGTATTGTTTGCCATACCTTTTTGAAATATAATGGTGTAGTAAAGATTTCAAACTGTAGATGGTTGACAATGCTACGAAACCTTAACCTGTAATTAATTAAGTGGGCACATATTAGTTCTTTTGTATTTTTGAGAGAGTGGCCTATGTAAGATGACGTTGTTTGCATTTAAAACATGCACAGTGAGGGGAATGTTGGCATACCTCTATGTTAGTTTGATGTAATGTGACTGACATGTCTTTGGATATTGTACTTTTGGCAATTGTAAATGATCTTAGCACACTGGTAACTAAAATGACAGCTCCCTTGTGCTCCAAATGTCAGCCAGAATTTGTCTAAAGTACACAATTCTTAGCAACTATTACAATAGGGAAATGTGAATTTTGTCTGACTAGACAATACAAGCTTCGAAAAGTGTAATAAATGAATGACCAAATATATAAAATGCGAAAAAGTTATCGGCTTTTTTTTTACAATTTACCTATGAAGTTCAGGAAATGAAAATGACTAAGTGTTGATAGCACTTTTTTGAAAGGTGCACATCTGGAGTAAGTCCAAGCTATATACTCTATAACCCATATTATATCCGTCAATTATACACCAACATAAAGGGAATTAAACGGTCTTTAAATCGTACCTACGATATGCAGGGTCTTGTTTAACTAACTAGTATAACGATTGAGGAAACCCGGGGGAATTCCTTTTCTTTAAAATTCTAACCTTATGCAAAAATACGAAACTGTAGAGCGAAACCTAAGCACTTGTCAAACGTACGTTTGATGACAATTCCGTAGATGGTCAACTATTTGAGTTGTAGACAACACTATAGCAATGCATATAACATCAACAAGTTCAGAAGAAAACGTCACTATTGCCTTGCATATAACGTCAACAAGTTCAGAAGATGTCACTATTGCCTTGCATATAACGTCACCAAAATCAGGAGACGTCAGTATTACCTTGCATATAACGTCAACAAGATCAGAAGGAGACGCCACTATTGCTTTTCCTGTATAGTCAATAAATGGCAATGTACAAGATAGAATTGCCTTTTCTCTATGTTCAATAACCTGAGATAGGATTTGTCGCTATTGCCGTGCCTATATTATCAATACAATGATATGAAATTGTCACTATTGCCTTGCATATATGGTAATTAACGTGATATGACAGTATCACTATTGTCGTGCCTTTATTGTCAATACATTGATATGAAATTGCGTATATGGTCAATAACGTGATATGACAGTGTCATTATTGCCTTGACAAGATGGGCAATAACTTCAGACGAAGTTGTCATTATTGCTATTCATCTATTATAAATGAACCTAATAAACTTGAATAAAGTTGAATATTTACGGGTGGTTCTGCAAACGAGACAGTTTTAAATTTAGAAGACAAAAGACTTATATTGATTTTATGAAAACAATTTTATGCCTCAATCTGCATATGATTCATGAAAAGTTGACAACTGTATCTCAAGATTTATAGAGATTGATTTAAAGGTACAAATGTATATAAATATTTATTAATATGGCCGACAGCAAGTATAAAGAAAATAAATGAGACAATTTATATTGTATTGTATGACAGCATTGCACGGTTAGTTTGATAGTAATATGGTTTTTGTGTCCAACTGTCTATATCTATCCCAATAAATGGTAAAATTTAAAATATTGAACTCTAGGAAAAATAACAAGCAAAATTTGGTATTTCCAAACTGGCCAAAATACTTACATATACTCGTAAAATATTTTCAGTATTCAATAAAATACGATTGTATATGAGCACAGTACATATCTTGTCAAAACGCAAGTATGTGTTTGTCTACAAAGAGGCGTATAGTTTTTGGTGACTTCCGGCACAGCAATAGAGGTAGATTAATTAGCGTTGAGACAAACGGAGCAGATGAAGTAAGTATATTGTGCAAAGACAAATCGCGATAGACGGCAGAATTTCAGTCCTCTTTCTTTCGCGAGTCTAAGACGTAACCCAGTGTCATCTTGGCTTCTGCTTCTATTAGTCGCCTCGTTCCACACGCTGGAGGGTAGTGCGAGTCCGGTTTAGAGCTTTATCCACTGGAGGCATCTCTACGGAGAGATTGGAATCAAATCTTGCTGCGTATTTTCACGCTTTATTAACAAGGCACGATTAAGTTGAAACCATTCAAACTTATTGTCAGAGATTCAAATATACGCTGAGTGAAAGGCACCGTAACTGTGCTGTAAAGCTCATATATTTGATGACGGTGGTTGGTAGTGATTATGGGTTTGATCATATCTGCAAATCGCAAGCGGTGATCAAACTTAATTTTCCTCTGTAGTATATTTAAAAGAAATCTTACCATATGCATCAAGCGAAAACCGTGTAGTTAACAGCGCAAATACAAACCTCTGTACGGAAACTCAAGGTCTGTATATGAGAGAGATGAAGTGCACGTTTTATGTCTTTTATGAAGTTCAAAGATCACATGAATGTTGAATTCAGTAGTTCTCTTGCTAATTAAAACAATTGAACATTTAATTCATCCCTGCATTGCGTCGATGTCAATACATGTTTCATCATGTAAAATATACTTTATAGAAAAATCCAAATTGGGAGACGAACTTTACATTATTTTTCCAAATCTATCAGTTTCAAGATTATTTATACGTTTCGATTTTAACATTTAAGTTCAAAATTCGTTTTATTAATTAAAAAGTGATTGAAAATTCGTGTTAATATTAGTATATTGTCATTGTTAGAGACCAATGTCTTCCCTTACTTCACGAAGACTAACGAAGGAGGATCAGAAACAGAAAAGAGAGGAAGTAAAGAAGAATTAAGTCAGTAGAAGATAAAAAATGTTCGATGAGTTATGAATGAAATCAATATTCTGGACTGATTTTAGTGTTTAAAATTGCTTTATACTCAGATATCTCTTCGAAGTAAATCCCAGTTTCAGTGCAAGAGAAAAAATGGTATCTTTATTAAATTTATTTGTAAATTATAATCAGTTCCATACAGGTATGTTCTCCTGAATAACCAACACGAAATAAATGGTTCGAGGACTGCAATTTTACCTACGTGTTATTATGGTTAAAGTAAGATAGAACAGATCTATGATTGCCCTTGTTTGGATTAATGACATATTTTGTTGTTTTTGATGCTACTTGATACTCGCACATAATTTGTGTCCAACTACAAATAAACGTGACCTTGATCTGCCGTCGGTAATGGTGTTTCATTTACATCACGATTTCTCAATAGTTCCCTTTATCTATGTCTCGGATCAGACCAAGATTCAATGCTTCCTGCTAAGTATCTATTTAAAAGATTTTTTTTCTGATATGCCTTAAAAAAAAATTGTTTCTACTACGGAATATTTCGTGTATCTTATGAGATGCATTTGACCGTGTCTGTAAAATTAAAATGGCCGAAGAGTACCGACAAATCTAGAATCGCTTGGACATAAATTATGTTTTGATGACGCAAAAGTAGAACTTGTGAACCTAAAAGATGCTAATTAGCTATTAAATGTGAGTCTTGTGAGCAAGTAAGATTAAGGTTTCATTTAAGTTATGGTTTATGTCACCAGTTTAGATTCTTTGTGTGATGCGTACGTTGCTTTTTGCTTTGATACGTTAATGTATTTATAGTACACTAGAGATCCGACTATTCTCTTCTTGACATATATAAAATTATCAGGATATTTCGCAGCCTTTCAAAATACTGAGTTCGCGTTTATTGAAATGAGAGAGTGACAGTTATTATAATTTTGGTCCACATAAATTTTGACAAAATAATATTTAGGATTTTTCAATAAATTTATAATAAATAGCAATACCGGTTTAGTCTTTCAGACTTGCAGAAGAGAACACTACCTTTCAAAACAAAATAAAAGTTTGTTTAAGCTTTCTGGAGCAGAGATGATACTGATAATTATCGAGGTTTATCCCTAATGGATTCACTTTGCGAGGTTTCCACAAACGTTTTGAACAAAGTAATTTACTTTTGGGCAGAATCAGAAAATAATCTCATTGGTAAGGGGCAGGCGGATTTTATAAAGATAATATAGCACTACTAATAGCATTATTAATTTAAAATCATGGGCAAATACTACTTATCTGAAAGAGAGGACATATTTTATTGCCTTTTTGTTCATACTAGGAAGGCGTTCGACAAGGTTGAGTATATAAAACTGTTGTATTGCTTATCTGTAAGATCTCTAAGTTAAAATGATAAATATTGTACGAAAAATGTTTGCATCCTTAAAGGATTGTGTTAGAAATGCAACTGGTTTGAGAAATTAGTTTAAATTTTCTCTTTGAACATGACAGGGTTGGGTGCTAAGCCCAAATTTATTTAGATAGTTTGTAAAGAATCTGATCTCGGGCTTAAGAAGCAAATGCAGCAAAGACATTCTTATCACCAGTATCATTGAAAAACTAGTTGTAAGCAGATCACATGGCATATTGTTCTGATACATTTAGATAACGGCAACAACAAATTACATATTATAGGAAGGTTTTGTGATAGAACTGTCATAGAGATAAACCTCATAAAGTGGTATTTATGAATGGGGATATATGAAGAGAACGGAAACATGGAATTTTGATGAAGAATCAATAGACGTACTACCTTATTATAAATATATGGAATTATTTTTTACACCGAAGTTGAGTTGGTCTGTGGTTAAAACAAATATTAAATGCACAAGGTAAAAAAAAAAAATCTTTGACGCGAATATTTTATTTTCGGAAACATTTCAGGCAGTGTCATAAAAGAATAATGTTTAACATATTTGACTCAGTGATTAAGCAAATATTTTGTTATGGAGCTGAAATTAGGGGATTTGAATATTCGAAGAATATTGAGCAAGTGAAGTTTCCGTTTTGTAATACATGCCTCTATGTTTCACATTCTACAAAACAATGGATGTTTAGTCTATACGAGAGTGCGATAGGCTCCATCCCTTAATCTCATATGGTAAGATGTATAAAATACTGGATTAAATTATGCGTTGATCGAATGATGGATATTGAAAAAAATTATACGTGATTGGCATAGTCACATAGGCTACGAAGAATAAAAATTTGCTCTATCAATATGGCTTTTGATTTATATATGTATAATACAAGAGATTGGCGATGAAAATATATATTTTGGAGTTTACACAAGGGATTACATACACGGCATTTGAACGTTGGACAGATCATATCACTAATTCCTCTAAGTGTTATTACTAGTTTCAATATAAATCCATATTACAATGTGAGAAATACCTCTAATGCAATATACGTTTTAATTTAAGAAAACAGATAGTGCAGCTAATGTTCCAGTCATAAACTTCTGATTGAAACAGGAAAAAAAGAAAATAAGTGATAGAGCAATCAGATATTGTGAACTGTGCTGGAGAAGAAATAGAGGTTGAATTTCAGTTGGTTTGCTTTTGCCCAGAATATGATATTATTATAAAACAATATCTTAAAAATCTATATTATATGCAACCATGCGTTGAAAATTTGTATCGCTTGTGGCTATTAGTGATGTAGTGTCGCTTGATAACTTATCACACTATTAGTACAGATCATTTGCGTGGCCTATTTTATTTTTAAATAAAGTGATTCGATTTGATTTGACAAAACAAGAAAAACATTAATCCAAAATATCGGTCTCTTTCATTCATTCATTCATTCATTCATTCATTCATTCATTCATTCATTCATTCATTCATTCATTCATTCATTCATTCAGCCATTCATTCATTCATTCGACAAACATTTTGTATCGTTAATGACAGAGTTTAGCTTAACTGTTCTTCTCCGACCATTCAGTATCTGTTTTAGATTAAATAATCTATGACCTCCGGCAAAATTGTAAGAGAATGGTTTAAAATAACAGACTCTGCAATGCATATGAATATCAATAGATGATATATTTTAAATTATCTTGCAACTTGTACCTTCCTAACGTGCGAACAGACACTGAAAATGTCGACAACAGCTTTGGTCCATTTTATAAAACTTCACTGTGTTAAAACTTATTACTAAAAACAACACAATGCAGACATGGTTAAATGCTATACTATTTCCATACCCTCTCATTTGATTGCAACCCCTCCTCTGATTTTAGAAACAAAACTAATCACGGATATAAACAATAACGAGTCATTTCATTCATCAATGAATAATTGTTAACCTGATCATCACCATGGTCATCGCCATCATCATCATCCTAACATTATTATCTTGTGCACGTTTGAGCGAAATTGTAGAGTCGTCACTAACAATTTCTCCATATTTGCGTGATCATGTATATTTGTTTAGACGAAAGATGTAATATTGTTCGCCTCTTTGATAAGCTTTGAAACTTCCGAAACGTTGTTACATCCTTTGAACACGAACATAAGAGAGGTACAATAGTTTATGTTTAGAAATATTAAAACTGGGCAAATGCTATCACTGGATCAAGTAAACAGAGATTTACTGAAAAAGGTTCTTTAGAGAAACCAGAAAATACCTAGTAGTCTGTCTGGTTGTTTGATTGCCAGGTCTTGTATGGTTTAGCACGCGAACAGGTTGTCAATGTTATAATCCAACTGATCAGGTTGGAAATAACAAACTGATGAATTGTTAAGGTATATCAATATTTTGTGTTGATCGTTTTGTTCATGATTGTGGAGACCTTTGTAACAATACCTTATTACTAATCTTACTTTTATCCGTGATTGTTAATTAATAACGTAAGATAATATTTGTAGAAATGTTTACATTGCCTTTTGACTTAAATATATTCTAAAAGCGAATTTGTTTACAGATTGGATGGGAAAATAACCCAGATAATGGTCGGTGTATCGAGCCTTAGTTTGGGTTTGAATAAAATATCATGAAGTCAACGAGATTATTCATTCCTAATTAACATCAATTTAATGAAATCGCTTAAACTTGTGTTAAGATAAAATTCAAGTGGTATAATTTTTAAAATAATTCATTGTAATTGCAACGTGTTTATTTACACACACACATACATGTATATATATATATATATATATATATATATATATATATATATATATATATATATATATATATATATATATATATATATATATATATATATATATATATATATATATATATATATTAGTTTGGGTTTATTGTGAATTCATTCAATGACATTTTGGTTAATATCCTTGAAATGTATAAAGATTGCTGTCACATCATCACACCGAAGACTACTGAGAGATTAGTTTATAATATTTGGAATTCATTTGGACCACTCTAAACTGTTGGATTTGTAATAGAACATTTAGGATTACTTCAGATTTAATTCAGGTTACTCTAAGTTAATTTGCATTTTCACCTTGTATTCAAGAAAAAAATAAATATTTCTAGAATTGTGCCAAAGTTGCTTTTTATGTTACTTATGTTAAAACCATAGAATATTACAATAATAAAATAATAACATTTTGCTCCTTGTCGTTTTTGTGACGATTTTCGAAAAAAAAATAAAATAGGAGATCGAACAAAATTGAGGGTAAAGATATTGTATAAATAGTTTAAATATCTGAGTGAACAATTATTTTTAAGTAGAGTGATTTATATTTACTCCAGCAAATTTACCTTTTTTTCAAGGGGATGGGATGGGGTAATATGTTACCTTCGTTTGGGCTCCGCTTGATTTATATAAACCTCAATCGCTATCCCCCCAACCATCTCAACCCTCGTCGTCAAATAGAATCTCTGCAAAACCGTCTTGCTTTTCTCCTCACAGTATATGTGTATTTCATTCTATAAGATCGAAAGGTTTTGTTTTACTTTTCCAAAGTACCAAATGTGCAACAGTATTGCTGACAATATTGTCTCAATAGAGACCCCTATATACTCAGTGTAAGGAAATGGACCAATGATCGAAATGGTGAAGATTCAAAACCTTCTACCAAATCAGCCCGATAGGGCTACTTTCCTTGAGCAAAGTAAGTTTGCACCCATTGTGTATGCACTAAATAGCCGTCTTGTGCAGCTGTATAAAACAAACGTCCAGCACTAGACATTTTCTAGCAGAAACACCAGTGTATCTAGACAAAATATGTACACAAAAATGTGCTTGACCAACAAGAATGTTTGACAGACTGCTGAAGACAAAATGAGTAAAGCATGAAGCACAATCTTTTAAATGTCACTATGTTAAACTGTTTCCGTTATCATTCAACAGGTTAAATGTGTGTACGTATAGTGATACATAGTTTAAACATTCACATTTGACAGATATGACATATATGTTTAATAAAAATGTCGCAACATGGTTATCACCATTAAATCTGCATTAATACAAATTTGGAGAAAGAAAATTTAGAGAATTTATTTTGCACTATTGCCTGACATGTTAATGAATATTTATTTGTAATTCTAAATGTTATATCAAAACCTTCAGAAGTTGAAGGATAGTTCATTTATTTGTGATATGCAATAGAAGAACTCAGTACAGTTTTGTCATGAATTAGCAAATTGTTAAAGTTTTGATGGATTATTCGTCCAACCCATAAGACACGACTGTAACAAAAGTTGAATCAATTTAGAATTACTGAAGTTTAATTGGCTCTTCTATAAAGCTTAATATTCTTATTGAGAGAACCTCTATGTCAAGATGTTGACCGTGTAAGCAAAGGTTATTACACAATAGCAGGGTGTACTAGGTGTTAAAACAGACATTTTTTGCTCAGAAGGAATAAACGAAACATATGATAATAAAATACTACTACTACTACTACTACTACTACTACTACTACTACTACTACTACTAATAATAATAATAATAATAATAATAAAAATAATAATAATAATAATAATAATAATAATAATAATAATAATAATAATAAGAAGAAGAAGAAGAAGAAGAAGAAGAAGAAGAAGAAGAAGAAGAAGAAGAAGAAGAAGAAGAAGAAGAAGAAGAAGAAGAAACTGACTCATTATAGAGCGATATATAAAATAGGGATAATAAAACGTTTTTCATTTAGGTAAATCATACATAACAAAAGAGAAAATAATGCAATGAAAATTTGCAACAAAGAAAAAACCACCGCTCCCAATAAAAACCAGGAAGAACGATGATCAAGACTGCATTAGCTTACTGAAGTCAGTGCTTGAGAATTTCTTATACCAATTAAATTCTTAGTATAAAAGAGCAAGAACAACCAGTAATATGGTAAATGATATTTACATTAAACACTATTAACATAACCGGTACATCATATTTTAAAATAAATAATGTGCGATGAATTATAAAAATTTGAATTTGTATGTAAGCATTTAAAATATGAACAAATCTTGCTTTAATGTATGCAAATGCTTCTGTTCCATATAATTATGAACATATTTATTACAAAACAAGCTTAAAATGCTAGGAATGAATATCAATATGAAGTACAAGTAAATTTTTGAAAATGACACAGACATACAAGCTATGTTTTACAAATAGCACAAACTCACTCACATACAAGCTATGTGGTACAAGTGGTACAAACATACTGACATGACAAGCAGTGCTGTACACGAAGTACAAAAATTGACATGCAAGATATGTGATACAAGCAATACAAACACTGACAGAAAAGCAATGGGGTATAGGCAATACAAACACTGACATAAAAGCAATGGGGTATAGGCAATACAAACACTGACATAAAAGCAATGGGGTATAGGCAATACAAACACTGACATAAAAGCAATGGGGTATAGGCAATACAAATACTGACATAAAAGCAATGGGGTATAGGCAATAAAAACACTGACATAAAAACAATGGGGTATAGGCAATACCAACACTGACATCCAAGATGTCTGATGCAATTAGTACAAATATTCTTTGACATACATAAATACGAACAAAACATAACAAGTAAGGCTCTTTAGTACACATTCACTTGTTAACACGCAACAACATTATGATGGACGAGGTGTTTGAGTTGAATTTTTCATGGTCATAAAATTCATTATGCTCGTTAATTATTTCCTGAGCTACAGCTTGTTGTTGACTGAGCAGTCTGAAGCGCTGACCGTTACAGATCACTGCCATCTTACCTTTTTCTGCGTGGACTCGAGTCTGGCGCTCTGTATGTATGTGAATAATGGGGGTATGTGAGTATTGTGGATATGTCAGTAATCTGTCAAACCGTACAATAATAATAATAACAAGAACAACAATTGCTAATTGAAATTTTATTAATATTATGTACCCTTGTTGATGGACTACTATATAAAACAACAAAGGATATGGTTGGCTTTAAAGGTCTTTTCAATGAATAATATCCCACCTTAATGTATATATTCAATATTTTATTATTTTATTTTCCTCTGTTGTTTATTGCGTCGGAAATATTTGATATATGCTATACTTAATGATGTTTAAAAGTTCCGAATATTTCAGTTAAGCTTTCGTTCGATATCGTAGTGAGGTCTTCAATTACGGCATTTTCATTATAACGTAGAAATTACTGTCTCAAGTGTATAGACTGCTAATGAAGTCGTAAATAATTTATTCGATTGGTGCCAACATATGTCTCATTATAACAAACTTTAAAATGTTAAGAGACATTAATTGGAAAGATTTATACATGTTACATCCAATGCTTAATGCATATAAAGTATAAAACAGATACGAATCAATTACCTCAAACATTTCGGAGATCTCCTGCTTCCAATACATCTGTACACTATCTTCATTAAGTTAAATCCTTTATGGTGAAAATCATGGTGGACAGGTTAAAATTGCTGCATGAAAAAGTCAGTCATGCTTCTTCAATGTAAAGTTAATGAACCAAGTCCTTTCATTAAGAACTGGTACATACTCAGTACTTCGTTGCAGCATGAATGCATTATATACCGAATAACTCGAATCGGAAGCCCAATATGTATTATAGTGTATACCGCATAACTCGAATCGGAAGCCCAATGGTGATGATGAAACTTTATACGCATCTAATGTCAAGAGTACTTTTACCTTAAAAAGGTGCCAAATTTATTGTAAATGAAGATTATAAAAGTGAAACGTAGGGTTTTTCTGCTAGCTTAACGTGATTGATATTCGTATTTTTTTCTAATATAATGTTCTTTAGAAGATTTATTCAAATTTTTTTTTTCGCTGCAGCTATATAAGTTTAACAAAATATGCGTCCATGCCAGTTTTATTTTTTGTCCGTAGTAGTACCTACTTTTAACCATTTGCTAGATAAACTCGTGAATGAAGATGGCTATTGAATTCACACAAAAAATCTTAAAAGCAAGCGTTAGTTATCAAAGAGGCTAAAAACATCCAGTATATTTAACTGATGTGTATATGTATACATAATATAGCCAATGGGTTGTGCATATCTAAGTACAAAATTTGATCTTATTTCGTGTATTGATGTATCAAGCATTATGCTTATATACTTAGTTAAGTTTGCGAAAGTATTTAATGATATGTGCAGCTAGGCAAGTTAAGTAATCAGTGTAAAACACACACACACGCACGCACGCACGCACATACATACATACATGCATGCATGCATGCATGCATACATACATACATACATACATACATACATACATACATACATACATACATACATACATACATATATTTATATATAATATTATATATATATAATATTATATATATATATAATATTATATATATATAATATTATATATATATATATATAATATTATATATATATATAATATTATATATATATAATATTATATATATATATATATATATATATATGTGTGTGTGTGTGTGTGTGTGTGTGTATGTAAACAGTAATATCCGTGTTGATAAAGTAGACCATGGAAATGAGAGGCTTACTGAAAAGTGACCCCTTGATAATAAAATCAGATTGAAATGGCCAATGGACAAATCATGTCACGGGCAGGAGGCTATATCTACTTCCTTATTCAACACGCTCGTTGATCAAGCCCTACATAGTGTCACTTCTCAGCAACAACTATCTGTACTACAAACACGATATACTAAAAGAGTTGATAGGTATTGGCTATAAATGTCAGAAACAATTTGATATCTTCCAATAAGAACGTTCTACTTTTAAACAGTATTATTAGTTTTATCATACACAAAATAATTATTATTGTCTGTTCAAAATGTAAATCAGAGATGTGTTAATGATTTAGTATGAATGTCCTTATGTTTTAAAACATAATATAAGTAGTATCACACATACACACACAAACACACACACACACACACACACACACATATATATATATATAAATATATATATACATATATATATATATATATATATATATACATATATATATATATATATAAATACATATATACATAGATACATACATATATATATATATACATACATATACACACACACACACACACACACACATATATATATAGATATATATATATATATATATATATATATATATATATATATATAGATATATATATATATATATAGATGCAATAAACTGACGACGAACAGTACGAAACTAGTAACTAACTAGCCTAAGCGCTTTCGACTCTTAATGAGTCTTTCTCAAAGGCAAATACAAAACATAGTTACGACAAACAAATAAACACAAAAACGTTGTGTTTGTAAACCTCTACATTTCTGTCTTCACATGTGCTAACACTATAAATACAACCAGCTTGTGAAGACAGAAATGTAGAGGTTTACAAACACAACGTTTTTGTGTTTATTTGTTTGTCGTAACTATGTTTTGTATTTGCCTTTGAAAAAGACTCATTAAGAGTCGAAAGCGCTTAGGCTAGTTAGTTAATAGTTTCGTACTGTTCGTCCTCAGTTTATTGCATCTATTTTAATTAATCCCTGACACACGTGATTCCTTGTTGGATCCAGTACGCTTGAGAGGGTTGTTATTCGCCATATGATTTGTATTGTTTATATATATATATATATATATATATATATATATATATATATATATATATATATATATATATATATATATATATATATATGTGTGTGTGTGTATATGTATGTATGTATTTATGTATATATATATATATATATATATATATATATATATATATATATATATATATTTATTTATATATATATATATATATATATATATATATATATATATATATATATGCTGTGAGCAGCACTGTTTGGTGTCTATATGTGTATTATGCGTATATATTAATTATAATTTGAGTATTGCATCTACGTACACAATCTAATTAATATTATGTGAGTTTATGAACGTAATGAAATTAGCAAGCATTATGTATATCTGCATGCATAGCATGTTTAGCATTTTCTACCATTCATGTACATAATGTAATCAATATTATGCATATAAGGGCAGTACATAATCTGTACAGCAGTAATCTATATACATAACGTAATCATAATAATATTTATCTATGTACATGATGTAAAAAGTGTTATGCGTAAATATTGCGTAATACGTATTGCATTGATCTATGTTCATAATGTAAACATAATAATGTGTATATATGTACATAATGTAATCACTGTAGATTTGCTTATCATTTTCTATGTCGATTATATACACCATGAAACCGAAAGTTTTGCTGAAAAGTGACCTCTTCATAGTAAAATGAGACTGCGTTGACTAACCATACATCACGTCATGTTATTGTTTGTTTCCTGGGCTGTATACTCTACTGTTAAGTCCTTCATAGGGTCACTTCCTACAAAAGGTGACTTTTCTTTAACAATTATGTATGTTGTAAACAATATTTATCAAAAGAGTTGACATGTATAGTTAGTAAATGTCAGAGTCAATTTGTTATCTTCCACAAGTACAATTTATATTAGTTTGTTGAACCATGATAGTGGAGGCATTGATCACATTTGAACGTGGGAATGTCTGTCATTAGACAATACAAAAACTGTTTTTGGAATCGATGAGATGTGAATGACATCCTTATTTTAACTATTTTTATTTTTTTAAATAAGCTTCAAGCGCAATGTTTCCCCAGAAAGACATCCCATTTTCATTGTGCAAGAAAACGCATATGAGGTAAATTTTTTTGTACATTATAAACATCAACTTCATTCAAGTATACGGAGACATTATTTGCAAAAATGGTAGTTTTGTCCTATCAGCCAACACGGAATCTGTCTATGAGGATTGCAAAAGGCTGGAAACAACATGAAATCTGTATACGAGGCTTGTAGTAGGCTGGAAACAACACAAGATTGGACTATATATGGTTTAAGGCCAAAATTTCGTTCGCTGTGTACATATTTTAATACTGTATACTTAGGTGTATTGTGCATCCAGCTGCAAACCAAATTAACCTGATACACTGTCACATAATTGTTTTCCATTTACATCAAACTTCGGAGTTTTCAAGTCTCTACTTTAGGGTTGCACAAGGATTAATAGCATTCGGAAAAGTAGTTGGAATCTGAATTTACAAGTTTTTTCAAGCTGTTCCTACAGTTGTGGAAAAGTTCATGAGAGTACCTTATATTTAATACAGAGTATTGGGAAAGTAATCCGTCAATATTGTGTGATGCTATTCATTGAGACTATAAAAGTAGCATGCCTGAATTGTACGCCACAAAATTTAGTGAGACGTAGTCATACATTTTGTTTCAATTGACCCCAGAACTCTAACCTGCTGAATGTCAAATATCTGACCATGTGAGGTCAAGGTTTCATATAAGTTATGATTTACAGTGGCTGGTGTGACGAGTCCGTTGCTCCTAGGTTTACTTTGATAAATGGATGTATATAATATATGGGAAAATGAATGGGACCGATCCCTCGCCCATATGTAGTGTAAATGAAAGTTGACAGTTACTAAATGCTCACAATATTTGAATGTCTTTTCAAAGATTGAATTCGTGTTTCCTGACATGAGAACACGACAGTTTCTGCAGTTTTTGTCCATAATTTTTAAACATAAATTTAACGTTTATTTGCTAATGAATTAAAAAACATGCTGATATTTCGGTTTTCTTTCACACCTAAAATTGGCTGTCTTGGAGAAAGGAAAATATTATCTAGAAGCAAACAACAACAGGTGGAGCAAAAAGACAACTGCTAATAACATCTCTTCCCTTTCAATTTTTGCTAAAGATTATATATATATATATATATATATATATATATATATATATATATATATATATATATATATATGCATATATATATATATATATATATATATATATATATATATATATATATATATATATATATATATATATATAATGGAAGAAAACAATATTGGAGACACACAGGAACTTACGGGAATATTAAATCATGATATATTTTAAATTTTCTTGAAACTCGTGTCTCATAAACATCCAAGTATGTGTTGTACTGTACGATCCCAACGTTCATCCATTGTTTTGAAAATTCATTAGTTGTCGGTAAAACGTACCAATATAAAACGATACATGGCAAGGATGAATCAAATACTTAAACATTTGCTTTCCTTCCCGCTGACATGTGCCCCACCCAACTGATTAAAATAGCATGAAGATACAAGGATTTAAAAAATGCACGAAACTTTGTCCTTTCATTTGTCAATGTATTCATATGCTGACCAGGGTTTATCACGGTCCTTATGTTCTCCTTTAAAACCAAATAACAGTTTCTTCACTAACACGGTTGCTATATTTGCTTGGGCGTCTCTTCGATAGGCTTATACCAAGTTATTTTGTGAAATATTTTCTGAAATTTTTAAAACAGAATATATTTAAATACACGATGCAGATGACACAGCTTCTACTGAAAATGGACAATTACAGAAACCAGTAAAAGACAGGGAGCAGTCTGTTTGGTTGTTTGCATCATGTTACGTATAGCAGAACACATGAACAACGTAACAATGTTAGGGGCACCTGTCCACAATGTAATTGAAAATAATAAATTGATGAATCAAATGAATACGTTCTACCCATTTTTACATCCTTGATTTTTGCCGATTAATGTTGGTAGGGGTTGAAGCAGATGGCAAGGTAAGCGAATATTGTAAAGATGAATTGTTTTCATGTCGTTGTTGGTATGTATGTATGTATGTATGTATGTATGTATGTATGTATGTATGTATGTATGTATGTATGTATGTATGTATGTATGTATGTATGTATGTATGTATGTATGTATGTATGTATGCATGCATGCATGTATGCATGCATGCATGCATGCATGCATGCATGCATGTATGAATGTGTGTATATGTATGTATGTATGTATGTATGTATGTATGTATGTATGTATGTATGTATGTATGTATGTATGTATGTATGTATGTATGTATGTATGTATGTATGTATGTATGTATGTATGTATGTATGTATGTATGTATGAATGTGTGTATATGTATGTATGTATGAATGTGTGTATATGTATGTATGTATGTATGTATGTATGTATGTATGTATGTATGTATGTATGTATGTATGTATGTATGTATGTATGTATGTATGTATGTATGTATGTATGTATGTATGTATGTATGTATGTATGTATGTATGTATGTATGTATGTGTGTGTGTGTGTGTGTGTGTGCGTGCGTGCGTGCGTGCGTGCGTGCGTATGTATGTATGTATGTATGTATGTATGTATGTATGTATGTATGTATGTATGTATGTATGTATGTATGGATGTATGTATGGATGGATGGATGGATGGATGGATGGATGGATGGATGTATGTATGTATGTATGTATGTATGTATGTATGTATGTATGTATGTATGTATGTATGTATGTATGTATGTATGTATGTATGTATGTATGTATGTATGTATGAATGTTGTTGTTGTTGTTGTTGTTGTTGTTGTTGTTGTTGGGCTTAACGCCATTTTTCAGCACACGATAGGCTATACATGGCGGCCAGTATTAATGGTGGAGGAAGAAACCGGGAAATCACCGGAAAGAACCACCGACCCACGAGAAGCTACTGGCAAGCTTTCTCACATATCCATATTCGCCGAATCCTAGACTCGAACATACGCATACAGAGGTGAGTTGGCAGTGATCCGTAACGGACAGCTCTTTAGACCACTCGGCCACTCGGGGCCCTTTATTAAGCTAAGTAACATAAAAAGCAACTTTAGCACAATCCAAGAAATATTTTTTTCTCTTGAATTGTTTTCATTTATAAGTGAACAATTTGAATCTGATATACACATGACAATCTTGTAAATGTGCAAGAGACAGGAAAATGCAGCATTTTTATATCTTATCCAGACCTGTTAAGTTCAGCAGAGCAGATTATCTGTGCGTTGCTAATTTTTTCATTTTTCTCAAGGACGACTGGGTATGGCGATCCTTTCGTTTTGGGCACTGCATGCTTTACTGGCAGATACAATAATAATTTTTATCACAGTTACCTCTTTCATCAGCACAATACCATTTTTCCTATATAATCGCTGTACAGGGAAAGTATGTTCCTTTTCCCCCACCCAAGACGTTCTCTAGACAGACTGTGTTGTAATGTCTCAAATTAAGAAATGTGCAGCAGAGTTTAAGGCAATGTTTTGTCCGTGGGTAACACTCTGCGTACACAGGGATATTCTAAGTGGCCGATCGAAATGGTGTGGGTTTGAATTCTGCAGTCAGATGAGCCTGAGTTGACCTGTGGTGTGTCCCTGAGCAAGGGCAGATTGCTATTGCTGCACTTGTACTAAATAACCTTGTCTTGCTGTACAGCAAAACACCCAACACGAAACATCTCCTCGTAGGAATACCCTTGCATACGGAGAAAATAGTTAACGACATTGTGTGACATCAACGAGAAATTTATACAGATTATTGCGAATTTAATATGTGTGGTAGCATTGATCGAGGTCTTGTTTCAGTTTATGTTGCTTTTGGGGTTCAACATATTAAATGTATAGCGATATACAGCTTTAAAGTAGTCATTTGGGCTAATTAATGTAGAAGCCGCAAAATGCTGTCACAAAAATATAAATTACCATATTCATCGGAACAATAGATGCTGCATTTACTTTGCACTCGCTGTCTGACATACTAATAAATATTCATACGTGTTTCGCAACATAATGTCATTATCTTGAGAACTAGACGGACAGGTCACACATTTGCAATAAGTAAATAGCAATCTGATTAAAAATATACCTCCACTGACCTACCTGAAAGTTTGAGGGCGATCACTTGGGGGGGTCATGTCCTGGTGACGTATGTTATTACCAAAATGATATCGTTTATCAGCAAGCCAGATGAAGTTTTACACTTACGTTGAAATCTACAATTTAACCACACAAATTCAATGCCAGAACATGTGTTATCTCTGATGCTTCCACGTAAGTATTTATAGTTTTTCTCAGATGATAATGTCGTGGAAAGGATAGTCAAAATAATTTATTTTCATTTTTGGAATATCAAACAGTTTTTATGCGAAAAATTCCTCAAGACAACAACAAAAACACCAACAGATCAAGAATATAACTTTGAATATCCGTTTATTTTCTGTAGAATATTTCCTGGTTCTACATGAATGGTCGAGTTTTCTAGCGTGGCAGTGTAGGTCTATCTCACCAAACTTGGCCGTCATCCTGACTCGTGGATAAATTTTGCCATCTGCTGCTAGTACAAGGTACATACAAAACGCTGCATCATCTCTTAAACATTCCATAATAATCAAATTAAACATTAATTACGACATATTTACGTTCTTAAGAGCGCTGTATTTGACATTAAGTGTCCTCAAACTTGCACTGATTGATCTAGATACATGTCTGGTTTATTTGTTGCAATTTCGATTCGGAATACAGATAAAAAAATTATTATTTATTTTGTAAAAAATATTGTTATCATTATTATTTTGAAAGGTAAATCAACTAGAAATCACAGCTGAATAAGGACTATTGGATTACATATTTTGTAATTGGTTTACTAGCTAGATTGCAAGTGTGGATAAGAGTGGACTGTATTTTTTAACTGTTCTCATTTGTGTTTTTCCGCAAGCTATCTGAAGTTGATACTTCGGAAAGGCGTATGCACTCATTACCATAGCAGATTCAACCACTGTTCTTTCAAAGCTATAATGTACTGAAATGCCTTTTTTAAATTTTACACTGAAGTTTACGCTGTAGCATATAATCATGGAAACGTGTGCTATATTAAAAATTTAAGCTCAAAGTTGATAAGCTAAAATGTCAAGATGAAGTACAAAATAATTTGTAGGAAACGTTACAAAGTTTAAAATATATGTAGATATGAACCATGTAAATATAAACTTCCAGCATCTTATCTATACCAAGTATCTGCGAGATATCTCGAATGGTCTTCTGATTATCCTCCAGAACCAAGAGGTTGGCAGATAAAAATGCGATGAAAATGCTGGAATTAACTAGTTTCCATATCAGGTGAAAATGTCGTGGCCATGTGCAACGACTGCATGTTTATAGCAATGTCCGAAAACACTTTAAAGGTCAGTGTAACTGTAATAGTATTGTTAAGCTCAAAGTGGATAAGCTAAAATGTCAAGATGAAGTACAATCCCGGATGACGAAGAGCCTAAGAATTTATACTCTCTTGCAGATGATTAAAAGTACAGTGAATTTCCACTAGGCGGTTTAGGAGTAGGTCGAATCATGGACATACACAGACCATCTCCACATATCAAAGATAAGGTATGGGGACAAAATTAAATTTAAAGTTGTAAAGTGTCACGAGTATGCTTCAGATTTACCAAAGACATAATGTTTAATGTCAAGTTGATTTTTTGTTTTCGTTGCCCTGAGGTAAAAATTTTCTGTAACAGTTTTAGTAATCTGTAATTGAAAATATATTTTCTATTGGAAGCGAAAAGCTTGCGTTTTCATTTCATTATTGGAATAGGTAGATGTTTTCTTCAATCTGAATTAAGCAAAGTAAAATCTTCCATAATGATTCATGTAAAATTGTGCGTCATTTTCTGTACACGATAATAGTGAACATAATATACATTATTTGGATGGTGGTATGTATCTTACCCAAAGTGGAGACCTTTAGCATTTACGCTGTTACGTAGACAGTAGTAAAGATACTATCATTAATTAATATATGTGACATTTTGCACACGCAGGAAAGACAATATCAGTAGCACTTGAGAAGATATAATTACAACCAGAACTAGATTATATTGGACATACCGCAAAACCTCGTGGAACTGTGACTTACTTGTATTGTGTGATCTTTGGATAATTTTTGCGTGTGTAATCACATACTAATAGTCAGTTTCGTTCTTAATAAGTTAGTAATATGCAAAATTTGAATTTCAGCAACTCGGTGTTTTTCTGCATATGAAACTATATTCCGTAAAACCTACTCTCATTGAACCCTGTGTATAGTTTCATGCATATGAACATTACCTACTAGATACTTTACATATAGGATAAAATGAGTATATAAAACCAACTTACTTGCAAAGACTAATTTTGTCAGGCTTTATGTCTGACAATTATTCAGGCTTTATGACTCTGCCAAGGAGAAGACAAATAATGTAACACTTGACTGGGCTTTTATAGTTTAGGTGCAAACTTAACATAGATCTTATTAATCTTGCAAGTCCCATCAAAGGATTCACTACCATTTTGAAAATTGATTTAGCTAACTCTGACATGCACACATTAGATGGAGAATGTGGTTCTAGCCCCGCGGGGACGCAAGCGACAGCATTATGGTAGCAAATGATGGGCAGCAGAAACAACAAAAACGGAAAATCTTTTATGGACAATCCATGTCAAATTGAGAGTTTATATATATATATATATATATATATATATATATATATATATATATATATATATATATATATATATATATATATATATATATATATATATATATATATATATGTGTGTGTGTGTGTGTGTAACGTTATGGGTCTATAATAAGTAATAATAAAGAGTGATGACAAGTTTTGTAAAATATAAAAAATACTTCATTTCCTTAGAACACAAAGAGAAAAATTAGGAAAAATGAACTTACGGATATACGGATCAAATCCAAAAATAATCCAAGAATTAGAAACAGAAATCCTATTAATAAAGAGTCCGGAATGAAAATTAGGTTGAGTCCCGATGAAATCCAAAATGGACCAGGCCTGTTTTTGTCAGCGAAGTGCCGCTGTCTCAAGAGTCCTTTGCTGAATCACAGAAAATATTATTCCAGTTTTGAGTTCAGTATAACTTCCAATAAATTTTATTCTAGAATTTTGTAAGAGTATTTATGTATTTCCAGGGAAAAAATTCACTTGAATTCGATAATTTGAAGAAAATAAAAATTCAACCCAAACTGGTCAAAATATGAGAGCAATTTGTCGTGTTCATTGCTTTTTGCTTACCAAAAACGACACTGATTTCTAATCAAGATCAGACACTAGATGCAATGTTTCTATTATTAATGAGCTCTTGCGTAGCAGACACACTCGCAGGACGACCTAGTAAACAATTCGTGATGCGTGCTTAGTCGTGACGGTATATGGAATGGTGCGGGCAGGCAAGGCGATGGGTGCCATTTACTCGCGGACTTGGGTTCGAAACTCCGTAGTGTACGAATTTATTTCTCTAACCTGTATGATAATATTGTTTGTATATATCTCATATATATATATATATATATATATATATATATATATATATATATATATATATATATATATATATATATATATATATATATATATATATATATATATATATATATATAGTCGTTCTAGATTTCTATCAAAAAAATCAAGTTGTATAGGATATTTGTATTACAAAGAATTATAAATATATACCAGACAGAACAGCCTGTGCTATCCCTGGATTCTGTAGTAGAATCTTGATAATAGTGGGCATAAATAATAGTTTAATACTAGCAATACTATCATACAGGTTACAGAAATTCTTTTCGTACTCTACGTAGTTTCGAACCCAGGTCCGCGATTAAATAGCATCGATTACTCTATAAAAGATGTCATCAGGATTTGTACTATTTAAAATAACTTCTGAATTATTATCTAAATGGAATCTAGCTATTTATGCTGCTCTTAGAAAAGAACCAAACAATCAGGAATTTTTTAAATAATTGATTAGTGTTGGAAGTGTTGCATCATGGGCGTCTCGAGCCAAGTGATTTCTATTTTTGTAGACGTGCATTCATAAAAGAATGTTATTGAAACCAGACCAGTGAAGTACACGGGCGACTCTAAGTATACAAGTTATCTGCGTCAGAAAAGAGTATCGTATAAGCATCTGATATGCCATGAATTAGATGACCCGACTGAGACAACACAACTGAGATAAGAAATGTAAGATTAGTAAAACAGATTTCTCAGTGGCACGACTGAGAAATGACCATCATTTTCACATACTAATGCATTTCATGGTTGTATATAAGCACTTCCACGTAACATGTTAATGAAACGACTATTTGAAGTATTATCCAATCGATTATGGTTCTCCGCACATGGTTTTATATTTTTTCAATCGTCTGTAATTGTATTGCTACAATGGTAATGTAGAAGCTTCCTGAATGAAATATCTATACATAAAGCTTGCCAATCTATTTTTAGCCAGATAAATCTTTTTCTAGCTCCTCTATTCGTGATGTGCTTGCGTCTCCACGTTATATTGGAATGCCAACAGAGCAAAAATCTTGTAAGATGGCTCTTTTGCAAATGAAATGAGTTCCAAACATGTATATTCTGTCTGAATTTTAATCTGAGTTGTTGCCATCAAAAAGGTTATATTATTGTTAAAAGGCTGCGGTAGCTACTTTGTTTTTGTTGTGCAATATTATATACATGTTTTAAAGTGATTCTCAAACGGAAGAAATATTTCATACATGTCAAAGATATTTTAATCAAATGGTAGTATATGGCAATTTTCATAGGATGTCACATACACTGTTGATACTCTGATATATATCAAATAGTCAAACGTCATACGGTTCATATGGATCACGGGTTAATCTGAATAATGTATGAAATTGGAATATAAGAAAGTTCACTCACACACCATAGTCACATACAGTTAAATATTCTTTGGGAAACAAGTTTCATTTACCTAAATAATTTGGTATCATATTTGAAATTGTCTGGTCTATGATTTTCATATTTTTTTTCTTCCATTAATAGATTGGCAAGCACGCGCATGTCCAGATCACCTTTAAACAGTGACTATAGCTTGATAACATTATGTGTACCTAAAAACACCAATTTTACGAAAATGAAAACAAATATAAAATTATTATGTATATTTTTTAAATGAAAGCATGTTGTTTTGAGAATTAATTGATCACAGCCTGGAATTGCATTTACTGAGCAACATTTCGGGTAATGAAGATTCGTTTTCTTAAGATTTTATGACTTAGACATTGTAAGATTCCGTTCTGATATCTTATAAAAGAGTACAATGTTTCTTTCAAATATCCCATAATATGTTGCAAATAATAAATTTGTGGAATCATATGATCTTGAACTATGACGTAGCAAACTTTGCATGCATGGTTGCTTGTATCTCTTGTAATAATACGTGTTCGTTATCAACCGATTATTCAGGCAGATATGCTTAGAAGGCATCGCATCTCTAACTTATATTTTCAAGTGCATTTTGAGCGACTTCCTCTTGTACGATTCTGATAGATTTCAGAAATGCGGACAAAGCCACATCGACACTATAAACGAGTAGACATGGTACGCAACTATGTATGTATGTATGTATGTATGTATGTATGTATGTATGTATGTATGTATGTATGTATGTATGTATGTATGTATGTATGTATGTATGTATGTATGTATGTATGTATGTATGTATGTATGTATGTATGTATGTATGTAGTTTGACAACACATCAGCGCAATCATGGCTAAATGGTACTAAGTACATTTATGTATCTCATACTAACATGCAAACCAAAACAATGTCAACAAAAGGTTAAATTAGTACGATGCGAAAGAAAAACCTGGTTTGGGAGAGGGGATATAAGCCACATTGTGAGTCCAAGACCTTTACGGCTCTAACATACAAATCAAACACATTCAGTGGTAACAGCTTGCTTACATTAGTTGACTCTTTGATCAAAGCCAATTACATAAAGCTCATTATCCTTCTCTGGGTACCAATATACTTGTTGACCTCTAATATATTTTGCAGTAATATTATACACACACACACATACACACACACACACACACACATATATATATATATATATATATATATATATATATATATATATATATATATATAATGTGTGAGTTGAATATGTCTTTATTGTATAATTCATTATACTCATGAATTAACTCCTAAGTGACTGTTAACTGTAGTTTTTGAACTTTCTGTACCCTCTTTGAGAGGCTACAACAAAAATAAAATAACGGGTAGATCGCATTAAAGATCTTTGCAAACAATTTTATCCTTCATTTACTGTCATCTTCTCATTCGTATTTTCTTCTTTCTACTTTCCTGTTTTGTTCCTTTCTCCGGTAATAATCGATATATGCATGCTCAAAATAACGACGTTTAA
>JAEAOA010000720.1:1752500-1812500 GCA_016746295.1 Potamilus streckersoni
GCATTTTCGGTGTCGATAACGTAGATAATAAAAACGAAAAGCTTACTGAAACATGACCACATGATAATAATAACAGGCGAGATGACTAAACACTACAATATGTCGTGATAAAGACGATATTTCTTTCCCTGGCCTGCACTCTCTATGTTTAAGTCCCACAAAGGGTCACTTTACAACAACAATAACATATTCTGAATACTTATTACAATTATAATGTTTGAACATCAATGTACGTAATGCAAAAAGTATTATAGGTACATGTGAACATAACTTACTCTGTATTGCAGATGTCTATGTACATAATGTAACCACAATTATGCTTATCTATGTGTACATATGTACGTAAAGTAATCAGTAGAAAACAACGGCATAATTAACAATGGCCCATTTATAATAAAAAGAGACAGTGTTGACTAACCACACATCATGTAATGACCATGATAATATTATTTGTCTCAGAAAAGCACTCGTAATAATCCAGTCCCATAAAGGGTCACTTCCCTTAAACAATTATCTGTGTCGCAAAAATGATTTATCAAAAGAGTTGACAGGTATTGTTAATAAATGTCATAATCAATTTGATATTGTCAACAAATACACTTTATATTAGTTTGTTGTACCATGATAACGGAGACAGCGATCTCTTTGTGATCAGTAATAAAATGTATTAGGATGTCCGTATAAAAACGTTGCTAAACCGCATTTAGACTCAAGTGGACCTCAAAACCTTTTGTTTTTGCAGTAGAATCACGCCAATATTTTTGACAATAACTTTTGCATGTTTTAGTTTCGTAGCACGTACTAAGTGTATGGAAGGTGTATGGCAGTGACAGAAACAACGAAACAAAACAAGCCGTTACAATATCATACATCAACTTCGTTTTTGAGCATGGTCAATGCCTGACCAGTGTCCAGTTCCAAGCACTACGTCTAATCATCTTTTTTTAGTTCCAGAAAAAATAATTTTATTAGCTTCGTGACATTATGATCTTCATGTAACTTTCAAATCATCAATTATGTAATATATTTGGTGAAAGGTATATAAAACTCCAAGTATTTTTGTAGACCACCGCGATCTCCATTAAACCTGTTTAAAAAAAATCACTCTTAGCTAAACTACATTAAATATTACGAATAAGATAAAAGTGTTTTTAAATTTAGTAAGCTTTTTAATCTGATAAAACATTTATAAATATTAATCTAAAAAACATTCGAGAAACTTTATTTTATGCTTTTTAATCTGATAAAACATTTATTTGATATATGATCCGGACAAGTCTGATTGCTGATCGGTGCTTGCGTTCTGTGCATACTTATCTGGCATGATCTGTATAATCAAGAAAATTACTTTCTCTTATCGTTCATTTGGTGGACTTGACTGGTCCAAACAGCGCACATCAATAACACGGAAAGTCATTTCTAATCGCGGTTCATTCTCGCAAATGTATAGTAAATATAATGCCGCCATTTGCATGGTACAATAGTCAATTGTAAAGACTATTTATAGGGCTATATGTTGCATTCGATCTTTTACTACATCTTTAGGAATTTCCTTTTCATGGCGTATCCAAATATGATCGTATTTATTACACATTGTGTATATTTCGAATTCAAGCCTACGAGTTTTGATCAATGTTACAGCAATTGTCTTGACATTGTCCGAATTTATAAAGCCTCTTAGTTTGTACATTTTGGGGATTTTATCAACTGTATTGTCTTAAACTATGTTACAGAAAAGAGCGATAACCACCAAGTTTTGTAAAATTCAATATATAAATATTATACCACTTATTCAAATTTCCTTATGTTTAATTGTCTTCAATGATTACGCTATTGAGCCATGCCGACAGAGATGCCTGCAGTCAACAGGTTCTTACGTTATGTATAATGCTTTACCTAGAATAATTACGGTCTTGAATCAAGTCAGCAGTTACCTGGAGTCAAAGCTTTTTAGTCATGTCTGCATAGTCACATGCTGTTATTACGCTCTGGATTAATGTTTACGGAGTTACCTGGAGTCATTAGGCTATTACCTCACGACAATAGGGTCACATGGGATAAGGGCAGGGTCACATAGAGTCATGACGCTCTTCAGACATTCCAGCAAAGTCACCAGCTCACCTATTCGTAATGACTAAACGTATTTCTTTCTTGGTTGATCATGCCATTTTTTTTCATTATGGATCCTTTTAGTGGGGAGAGGGTAATATGTTCCCAACTTTGGTTAGAGGTATACCCTTGGCACAAAACAGGTGTGACTCGTAACCTTTTAGATAAGATAAATTTAATAAGCTGTTGCAACTACAATCACACCACCGTAAGTATAGTTTGAATGAGGGCACGCCCTTGGTCTCTTAAATCAAGCGCATTTGTAAATGCGAGACTGGCAATTTGTTGTCCTTACTTTTAATATAGTTCTTACCAACGTTCTGTACGTTTATTTTATTCTCCATTGTTAGGCAAATAGCTACTGAATGTTATGTAATTGAATGCTTATTACCATATTCGTTTCAGCAAGCAGTTTTGCTTGCACGTTGGGAGAGAATACCGATTGCTAGAGAAATGGTATTAACTTAATGTGGCCTTAGCATAAATGAATCCAGAAGATATCTTGAATTATGTGTTCCAGATACAAATGATAAAGGCCACTGTTATTGAAAGAGGAAATCTCGTGACTCACGATAACATTATTGATCATGAGAAACCTTCATCACACTTTTCTGATATCTTGTAATTGGAGCAAGAAAGAAACTTTATTCATTTTGGGATTAAAACATAATCGTGCAGCTTACTATCACTCGTTGAAAATGAATGGTTTCTGAGCAGCAAAATCAAATCCACGTCATAGATATAGACCAAACTGTGTGGATAGTTTACAAATAAAGTACGGAATGAGTATAAATAACATTGCATAAAATAATTGATAGGTTAAGTTCACGGTCAATGAAAAAGAAAAACAATTACTCCACCTATAATATTAGTTCTTCAGATTGACCGTGCAAAATGTTTGGGAATCACTTGCAGAGAGAGAGAGAGAGAGAGAGAGAGAGAGAGAGAGAGAGAGAGAGAGAGAGAGAGAGAGAGAGAGAGAGAGAGAGAGGATATTGAATAGTAGAAATAAAGATGAAAGTTCAAGGTCATTGTGGCCGAGTGATGAAACTGATTTATGCACAACTGCATTAACTATACAGATCAGATCTGGACTATACTTTTAGGATAACTTAGTCTAAACTTAAAATATATTCCTATTGATCTTGGGGTTCAGAGATCAAAGCTTAAGGTCATTGAGGCTAACAGAATAAAAAACATTTTGGCGTTATAATTTTAGACTTAGACTACGAAATGACCTCATGTTTGCGGAAGGCTTGAATGTAATTTATGGAAGAAGCTTAAACATTTAAAGATCAAAATATCAAATGTCAAGGAAACTGTCGCCCTGACAAATGGTGTTTGCATAATAAATTAAGTTACATAGAAAATTCCATAAAGAAACTAGCAGTACAATAGTAAGCCAATATGTGATTTAGAGGCAAAATACCAATGCAAATCTAATAAAATAATAATAATTGTTTCTACACACCAAGTTTAGGATAAGATAGTATATCTTGATCAAAGGTCTAGGCCACTGAGACCCTTTCTGGTTAATAACCTCCAGGGTCAAGGCTTGTGCTTACATATATAACTAATTACCACGATTGTCTTCCTTAATATAACAGTTATATCCAAGTAATTTACATTAGATGAAAATAATTTCATATTCCTACAAGAATATTTTTAATAAGATGTGTAATTTATAAAATGCTTTCACTAACGATGCTTTACTTGGATCTGCTAAATGCTAATAGGATGCTCTACATCTAGTTGATGCCAACCACATAGTCTAGTTCTGTCGGACTTTCATATCATAATATATTTCGAATAAATTAACAGTGCACTGTGTAGCCTTGACATACGTGTATGGAAAAAATGAATGGGTTCCTTATGAAATAAGTTCTCGGTGTGAAACATTTTATATTCATAACGATTGTGTAATTTATTAGTTAATCGGATTGTTAATGTGAGTTGCAGGACACTGATAGGGAGGCCTGGCTGCTCAAATATCACTTAAATATGAACTCATTCATGAGATTAACACATATTTGTATACATCGACTTGTTAACAAATGCTTTGATTTCTGTTTTGCTGTGAAACTCTTTATTTTATTCTGAATAACTTTTCATGTTTGTCGTTCTCGAGTATTAAGGTGAAAGTTTCAATGAACACTTTACGCAAAATATGCTAGTATGATGGCCTTGTATTCCTACTTCATGTTCTTTATAATTGGTAGTTCAAACACGTAATAGATGCCTACGGTAGCCTTAAAAAGCAAATTGTCATACTTTCAGTTATATAATACTTATTGCAATTGCTCATAATCCCAACGGGAGTTCCCAAACCAGGATAGAAAAGGAATCTTACTGGATACGCCGCCTTAGAATACTGAAACCAAGTGGTTTAAACTTAGAGAACTAGAAAAAGACAGTCATGCACAAATGAAATCATCGATTTCTTGGTCAATAAAAGTAGTTTTCAGCATCAGTAACAATTTGTAATTACTTGAAACAATGTATTTAAAGGTTTGATTTCTATAAACATAGCAATGTAATATTTTGAGAACACGACTGTTTTTCTGTGAATTATTTGTTTGTTTTGTATATTTTATTCTGTTTATGTTTTGTATTTGCCTTTGCAAAAAACTCATTAAGGGTCAGAAACGCACAGGCAAGTTAGATAATAATTTGGCACTGTTTTTTTATCAGTTTTTTGCACACACACACACATACATACATACATACATACATACATATATATATATATATATATATATATATATATATATATATATATATATATATATATATATATATATACAGTCGTTCCAGATTCCTATGAAATAAATCAAGGTATATAGGATTTTTTTTAATACAAAGAATTATAAATATATACCAGACAGAACAAACAGTGTTATCCCTGGATTCTGTACTAGAATCTTGATAATAGTGGGCAGTTCAATTATAAAAACATGATTTAAAAGAAAATAAGACATTTTGATCCTGAGAAAACGAGCAGATGCCATGAATCATTCTACTGTCTGTCGAGAATTTTTCATAAGCGTTATTTGCTATGGAAACTATACCCCTTTTCCACTTGCTTATTCCTGATTTTGCTTCAACCCATGTCGTTATTCAAAACGCATTGGTGCACAAGTCATCAATGTACTCATTGACAATGTACGATTGCAAAAATCATTCATGTGGTTACTGACAGATATCCTTAAACATCCAGGCTTTGCTCAACTCCATATACTGATTAAGAGGCAAGTAATGAATCCTGAATCCTGTTATCCATGACTAGACAAGGAACAGACTATTTAAAGGCCTCCATAATGTTGAATGTGTAGTTTTGTAGAAAAAGAACAACGTAGCAGATTTTTATCGCTGGTCGATACAAAATCTTTCACCACTTTTAAATAAGAAAAAAACTTGAATTGCTCTAAATAGCCTCATTGCGTTGGTGCGCCGTAAAACATTCAACCAGCCAACCAACAATGTAGCATAAAGTAAATACATAATGGGATTTCATAATTGGATCATCAAAATTAGAAACCGCTCCGGTGGTCTAGTGGTTAGAGCGTCCGCCTCAGATGAGTGAGGTCGTGGGTTCAATCCCCGGTCGAGTCATACCAAAGCCTTACAAAAATGGTTCTAACTGCTGCCTCGCTTGGCACACAGCATTAAGAGGTTAGTGTTAGGACTGGTTGGCCTGGTGTTAAAATAATGTGACTGGGTGGGACACCGTGCTACATTTTTGCGGCATGATGTCCCAGTGCTAGACATCACTATAAACGGTCACACTGCCTACATCCTAGCGATGACTGAAAAATTGTTAAAGCTACGTTAAAAATCCAAATCACATCACATCACATCAAAATTAGATAATGCATAGAGGTGCTTGGGGACTATATACAGAATATTGAGCGATGCCCTATTTCCTAACAAAAACTTTGTTCTACAGCAAAATATTAGTCAAAGATATATATATATATATATATATATATATATATATATATATATATATATATATATATATATATATATATATATATATATACTAATGTGTGCAATGTTCTTCTTTACATCAACACCTGGTATTACATTTTGTTATGAAGATTAACAAAAGTAATAGCTGCCTACAAGTAGTCTTATGGTTCAGTTTATCAATTTACTTATCCATCTATCCATTTATCTATTATTCCAACCTTCTATGCAATAATTCAGTCATTCATCTCTCCTCACCCAATATCAATCATGTATGCATGCATATGTATGTATGTATGTATGTATGTATGTATGTATGTATGTATGTATGTATGTATGTATGTATGTATGTATGTATGTATGTATGTATGTATGTATGTATGTATGTATGTACGTACGTAAGTAGTATGTATGCCACACATACGATATTATATTCGGGATGATTAAATTGGACAGTTTTATGTCAAAATTATTTTTTTAACATTCATCTCATATTTCAGTTTTAATAAATTTTCGCTACAGAATTTTGTCTACTTATAATTTTATAATAAGAAATTTTCCAATATGGCTAAAGTCTAAGTCCACCAATTTGAACGCTTCCGCCTCATAGACAATAGGTTGATGGAACGTATCTCTTACCTGATGGAAATCAATCACCTGCGAATTGTTCCTTAATACAACGTGTATTAAGGGAGATTCATGACCTCAAAAATAATGTGTGCCTGCATGATTTCAATATATTACCATATTCTTTTCACAAAACCCGTCAATAGCATTGGCAATTGCAGTTTTTAGTTAAGTTTCTGATATTAAAATCTTCCAGAGAAAGGAAGATATTTCCACATCCACAAAATAAGCACTGTGCATCACAGTGACTCATACTTGACGTGATCTTAACTAAAACCAACACGCTGCTGAGAGTGACAGATATTTCCAGAAATCCTATTTTTAAAGAAAATCATTGCTAGTTATTAACAGCATTCGTAATATTTAATATTATACCTGATAATTGTGACATTTGTTCAGAAAACATGACCTTGCAACATTAATCTCATTCTAGCTGTTTTAATATTTGAACGCACTTGAAGGTAGGGTTGAAGGCGATAAGTCCAAGGCGAGACATGTTATTTGAAATATATAGGATTTTGGAGATTTCTGACCGATAAAGCATGACATAACGTGTAATTGCCAAGTTACTGTGTCCGACGATTGGACGAACATTGTCTTGCAAAGATATCGCTATGTAATAAAAATCGGATTATGCGACGAAGTCACGACTTTGCATAATTAATCGTGTGTAACTTCCAATTGTATATAAAATACCCTTTAATTTCTCCATTTTAATAATTACTACCCGTTTTTCATAAACATTATAGCATGAAAATATGCGCGACAATATTTGTATGAAATTACCAATACATATGCATTGATGCAGATATATGATTTTATTTGGCTGTATAATTAGGAGCTTTATCTTCGTAATTTGGAATCGTCTAAAAATGAGCTACATGAAACCGAGTGTATGGATAAATTAGTAATATAAAAAAGAAGACATAGAAAAAGAATTACTTGAAACGGTAGGCTCTGTACAAGGTCAACGTATTTGTTATCCTTCCTTGCTTGGAATAACACGTGATCAGGAAATAACAAAAAGTCTCTTCTGTGAAAATGATGAATACATTACTGGCAAGAATCCATGGAAACTGCACCCACAAATTTTATTCATATGTCTGACAGTTTACACAATGTGCTTTTGAGGACCTGGCATTTTCCAAGGCTGTCACTTTAGTTTGTCTTATTTTAGATTTCAGATAATCCCTCCCTTCCACATTATCTAATAGTACTAAACAAATAACTAGATTATTAAAACAAAATTATCATTTACAAAGTGTACATAAGAATTTCAATTTCGAATAAAAATAGTTTTGATACATGTCTTTAATGAGTACATTTTGTGTATGGAAATAAATAACACAACTTTCTTAAAATCCATTTAGCAGATTTGAGGATACGACCGACTACTGCCAGACATTTACTTCAATGCAAATTCCACCATAGGGGATATAGTTGTGATGTCACTCTCATATGCCATGAGTCGCCGAAATATTGGTCCACCGATTACATGTTACTGTGAAATAAAAAACGCGACAAATTATGACTCGTATATTACATGTGAGATACAACTTCCTACATCTTGTACTGACGCTTCAGAGTTTTATATCTGTATTTATTTATGCAAAGCCTTCACTGAGCTTATGCAAATATTATATTTGAAAAGATTATTCTCTATTTTCTAAACCATGTAATTATTATATTGAATGTAATTTCTTTTCAGTACTAAATCTAAGATTTCGTTTGGGCAGCATAAGTAAAAGCCGAACAATTTTAGAAGCACAAGCGCAGACCAAACACTTCGGCCATATCATACTTCGTCAGGGCTTGCCAATTCCAGGGTTAGTACATGAGAGTGTATGACCGTTTTAGGATTCATAGGATACAAGAAATAAATAGAATAAAAAGCCGATATCAGTTTTGAAAAATGCGATTCGACATCCCATTGAAAGAATAAAATGTAAGCATCGCATGCATTTGACGTTCTAACATTCATCTGCGTCGAGTCCAGGTCATCAATCCATCATAATATCACTTTGACTTTTAATTGCTAGACGATATATATTCAACTGGTGCTTGAAAACAAGCAAAAATAGAGAAACATATGATCGTTCAACAACAGCGAGAAAATAGTCAATAACATATTACTTCAAGTCCATGAATCAACCCCTTCGTTAAATATTAAAGAATGAGTTTTTTTCTTAAAAAGAGATGTCGTTTGCAACCTTCAACTTGGTTAAGACAAGTATCGACGATGGTTCGCAATTATATACATAGAAAACATGCACAATCGGGGTTAATCTAAAGCTTGTGTAGGGTATGGCATAAAAAATCTTGAAAACAAATGATTAATGCATATAACATAGCTAAGAAATATAGTCCTAGCTACAATTATAGCAGAGCATAGCTAAGAACCCAAGTGTCTTTAATTTCTACCGATGGTTCTTGATTTGAATAAAGATAGAAATGTTCGGATAAAATGTAACTCTACTTACGAATACATAAGTATGATTTATTCACCCATATTTCTACTGGTTAAGAATTTGTTTAAAGGGAAACTAGCACATTAATGTTATGAAGGTCTTTCTTAATCATATTATGAACCGAACATGATCAATGATTTAGACAACGTTTAGTTGAACAGTATGTTTTGCGTCGATTTTCTTTCTCATATGATACATACGAATCGAACGTTTTTTTTTCTCAGATGTACTAATGATTTGTCACAAGAAATAATTTTTACTCCAGTCAAGAATAATTGATGTATCTTATACGATTAAGGAAATAATAAAATAATTTTAGTTTAATTCAAATTTTAAATCTTTGTATGTTAGCGATTCCAGAAGCATTAGAGCCTTAGCTTGTTTCATATCGGCAATCTAGACAGCCTAGTGGTTGTAAGAGTCAACCAATAATTGTAATATATCCGAAATATAGACAGCCTAGTGATACTAAAAGAAAATACTTCTGGATACCACAAATTGAGGCTTATATGAAGTCATCATTCGTTAGGGCATTCAGTTAACCACACAACATTTATATACATGAAAATTGCTTTTTCGAAAATCATTCTTGACGCGACGTGTCTGCAATGGCGACAGCGAATCACTTTTATCCGTATTGTTTAATGCAACATAAAACCTACAAATATACTCAAGTTAACGACATATGATAAAAATCAAATTAAGTGTTGTATTAATGCATTTCTGATTGATTAACGTTAAAACTTATTCAGACTTATAGAAGCATACATCAATAAATAGACTAGATAAGAAGGGGATCGATAGATGTAATGATAGCTAGATGCATGGGATATAAATAATATACTAGATATGGAGGAGGTGCATTGATATATCAATTGATATCTATGTAAAGAGTTAACGAATATGTAAATAGTCAAATAGCAGGAAGTTAATCGAATTATCAATAGCCAACTAGACTGAGAGAGTGAAAAGAAATATAAATAGATAAAACTATAAACGGGTTTGGACGTTTGACTTTAGTAAAGTACAAATGCTTACTACTGACTCATTTACATTCTAAGACTCACAGTAAGATAAACGTTGCCCAAAATACACACTCTTCGATAAAACACAATCTAATCCAATAACCTACCGATGAGAACGGAATCTTTCGAGTCATATTTATTCATCGTATTCTTGGACATGAAACCTAACGAGAATGGTCTATGGTTCTCTTGCTAAAAAAATTACTTATCAAGAATAAAATATGTGAACCAAAAATAAAAGATTGTTTCTCTTCATTATTGTTTTGGTCTGTTCTCGAGAATATACTTTACTGTATGGTACTTCAATACTAGATCTTTTGCCATTTTGAAAATGATACAGCCCTGCAAAAATGTTTTGCCAATAGTGATTGGCATGTACTGAAACCGTAAAAGGTTTATTGAGTTTAGACAAAACACTCTAGCTGTATAGAGATCTGTCTACACTACTAAATAAATCTGTCCTGTTTCAGAACAATTTTATAAATAACATTTAAGGCAAACAGTTGTGGTGGATATTTTGTACTTAAAAGGAAAGCAAAATAGGCAAAGACGCATATATTGTCTTGTATATCGTATAAGGCGATACTTTTTAAATGTTTTGTGCTATTTTTAGTATGTGATATTGCTGTCAATTAATTAAATGTTGTCAATTAATGGCCAATTATTCGCTGTATTTATTGCTGACACTTAGCTCAGATGCAATATATCACGAATACATTATAGTTAATTATTTTTTTGTATTTCGATATATCTTTTAGAAAGCACAGTAATCCATTGATGTCGGGAATGCCATATAAATAATAATTATTGCAAAGCGAATGCTGAACCAGAACAAATATCTCCATGAAACAATGTCTGCATAGCTGAAAGAAAAACGGTAGATTGCTACACGTTTAGTACGTCAGAATACAAATAGTTCAAACTGTAGACATATAGATAAATGCCTTTTGAGTCCATCTCAATGATCCATTAAAAAAAATCAAATGTTATTATGATTATGACCCTGGTAACTTAAGACGATAGAAGGCGATCTAAGGAAACTTGAATTGAGTTAGTGTATCATAAAACGTTACAGTAAATAAAACTGTTGTATATAAAGAAACTGACAACCTGTCCTTAATAGGCATAAACCTATTGCAGTTTTGTTGTTGAAGTTTCCTTCGCGTATTATATTTTTATCGATGTTCGATAAACCCTTAATTACCTAAACCTATGTGGATTAATTACACAAATCAATTTAAATTTCCCTCTACCATTGAATTATTCATGTTTGTTGCTTTCAAGTTATATTTAGATCAATTATTTTGACTATACAACAAAATACGTTTTTGTTCATGTTGATTGTAAATGATTTTTAAATAAATGTTTGTGAAGCTATATAAAACAAATTTTAATATCTATGATAGATTTTTGATATAAAGAAGTAGGTTTGAAACACAAATGCAAATATTAGTGCGTACAGACCTTTGGTGTTTGATACTATAGTTCTTTTCTACGAGGTTTACTGAGATAATTTAGGGAACATGTTTGCTTATATTTCGTTACACTGTTACACAAGCGCTCGTCCGTCTTTTTGCACATGGTGGCAAAGTAAATAACGTGTTCAGAACGCAATTAACGGTAACTGTATGTTGAGATGAAGTGATTTAAACGATAGTGGACAGGAAGCCGCTAAATAGCTTAGGTGGTGGGGACCTTGTGGTCTCTTGGTATTTATGTCAAAAATGCCACACATGTGATTCTTGTTTGAATCAAGCAACAACTAGTGTCGCAATTTATTTATTTACTGGCATGATACACCTTGTATATTTGCAATGTTCTGATTCTTGTTGTTTCTTTCTTACGCTGCGTTGCAAGCAGATGAATCAAAATATCTTAGTGAGATAATATGCATACGATAATACATTAAATTTAATTGATGTTGTACTGAAGGCATGCATATGAATTATCTATGTTATCTCTAATAGGTACGTTTTATTATGGATCATCTGATTTTAATATCGCTAGTATTAGTGGCGTTTTAACTAACACCCACATATGTTAATCAAGCAAACGTTATTTTGGACACTAATTATGGATTCCAGCCGTGTCATGGAATGCAGGTATATCTATACCCGAGAGATTTAAGCACTGACTACTGACTGTAAATTATGTGTGTATATAAAGCAACAACATACACGCCTACAAAAAAACATTTTGTTAATAAACCAACAACATACACGCCTACAAAAGTACATTTTTGTTAATCATTTTGAAACAAAAGACAGATTATCACGCATAAAGACAAAGAGAAAATGGACGTTTACAGATAAAAATATAATTTACATGTAGAAATAAAGTTTTCAATTATGTGATACTCTCTTTAAAACTTTCAACACAAGTGGATGATCTTACTGAAATGGCGAAAAGGTCCCTGTCCTTGTTCTAGAGTATTTAAAACTACAGCCAAATCATTCAGTATTGGGTTTTAGAAATTAAAATGATCACGTAGTGTGAGCGTAAACCATATTTTTTTCTAATTTTCATCCCATTGTTCTCTCATATTTTCAGGCATATTATAGTTTGTACATATGTCATGAAGTAGTGCCTTTTGAACGTTTGTTCGGTCATTAATCGGAAGCCATGTTAGTTGATGGACAAAACATTGTTCTTCGAAAGGCGAAGCAGTAACTAGGCGAGCTAATCTTCTGCATCTTTTTTATTCGTACTAACTAGGAGTATATTGTCAAGCAATAGTCAATAACTCTTAAAAGTATTTATTGAAGTTTAGAATTATATTATGTATAGGTAGTTATTTCTTAGGCTTAGAAAGTCAGAATGTTTGTCCCACGTTTTATTACTCCTAAAATAATTTATTCCGTACCATTTTCACAGAATTGACTATTTATTTACACGTTTCTCAGAGGTGGAATGTTCTTTAGAGGTGTCTCTTACAATACATTTTGATTTTGCTTCATTAATAACTGCTGCTGTTTTTTCACCACATCTCAATATTTCTTATATTGACGTAGAGTTTGTACTTCAAACTATTACAAACTTTTGTGTGCAAATAAGTCTGAGTGTTTTTATTCTCTCTGCAGAGGAGAGTAATTTATAAAAGTAAAAAAATGGCAAACAACCTTAAATAGACCTCCGGAAACACCTTGAACAATTTTCATTGAAATAGATTAGACAATTCGTATAGAACTTTCTGCATCCTTTTACATAGCTATAAGGAGAACCACTTAAAGGTAATATAGTATAATTAGCATTTTATAATAGAGATAAGTAAACATGACTGACTAAATTAAAAGCCTTCCTGAAGTAAAAAAATAATATGTACGTTAGGTTGTCCTTTTTATTGTCCCACCGTCAACACTTTAATTTTGTTTGATCTGTCTGGCATCATAAACTATTGCCAAAACCTGATCGCTGTATGTACAATTATAATGAATTTTGATGGATGTTTTGGGTACAGCAAATATTTACCAAACTGAAGCAGTTTATAAAATGTAATGTAATACACATCCTCATGCCGATGGTTGACTTGTATCTACAATTACAAAATTATAAAAAAGCAATAATAAAAAATTAATTTGGAAAGGACTGACAGTAATACCTTATATATTTGATCCCGCTTTGCGTTTTATCTTAATACTGTAGCATCTTAATTATATCATGTAAAGGGGAAAATAAATCCCCATACGATCTGTTAGATGTTTGCCTCATGCGCCTTTTGAACCAAGGTGGCAGTGCTTGCGTATGATATTTTGTAAGCTTGTGGCGTCAAGGTGGAATGTTAGAACGAGAGAAACACGCTTGTTGGTTTTCTTTGTTTAATAATTTAGGATGGTTTCTCTGTCGACGAGTCTAGTTCTGTTAATAGCCTCATCAATGTAGCTTCTTATGTATCCTTTTCTATTAAGGTGCCCTTTGACCTCCCCGAATCTCTTTTCAACGGTTACATACTAAGATCATGTTCGTTTAGTTCGAACGGAAATACCAAAGAGAAGACTTTTTATTACGTCCTGTGGGTCCTAGAAGGTGAGGAAAAACTGCTGAAGAGCATCAGTAGATCTAGAATATAGGTCATTTTGTTTCCTCTAGAAGGGTATACAGACTATCCAAAATTATAATGGGTGTTCGATGATTCCGACGTAATATAATGGTAGGGTGAAAGTTATAAGCCAATTGAAACAATTGTCTGTTTCGATCCATCTCGATTATATGTCGTAAATGAATCTACACTAGATTACTGATCTATATGGTGCTTCGTTGAGAAGCCGTTGCTGAAGCCTACCAACGAAAATATTAGTATACAAAGGACGCAGAACACTGAAGGAAGTATATGGAAAGGATTTGTAAGTTTTTTGTTTGTTTTCTTGCTTTTATTATTTTGTCTTCAGTATCATGAATATTACTATAATTGGTGTTATTTCCAGTTCCGTGTTTGAAATCATTCAAGGATTAGAATCAGAATTTAAAGCTGTCACGTAAGATGATATTGTTTTGTTTAAAATCAAGGAAAATTATTTGCATTCATAGAGTCATTTTCTAATATAAAATAAGGAAGAAATGGAATTTATGATGTTAGGAATAGGCCGTAGACAAAGAATTGTTACCATATGTGGTGAAGGACAACGCTGTCATAGAAATGACATCGAGATATGCACTGAGCATTCTCTATGGATAAAGAAGGTATCCCTGGAGGAACCAGTTAACAGATAATAATAATAATAATAATAATAATAATAATAATAATAATAATAATAATAATAAATATTGTCGTGTAAAGAGTACAAAAAGTCCCCAAAATATATACTTAAATCGGTCAATACACTATAAACGAATATCTATGCAAATCACCAAACAATGTTGCTCTGCACACTAAACATCAATATATAAATCGGTGCAGTCTGTTTTGTTGCAAAGTATGTTTGAAATCATTTTAATAATGATATACTTGACAAGCTGATTGGTGATTCTCTCGTTCTCGATTTTAGAGTCACGTGCTTATTACTCAGAAATTGAATATTTTTATTTCTTTTCATGGTACATTGTCTAATGATGCGATTAAAATGTTATGGTGTCTTACAAAAGAATAGTCATTTACAATTTATTTTATGAATCAAGTTGCCGGTTTCCGATGGAGATAAATAGCGTTTCCACACATTCTATATCATGGAACCAATGTTCATCCCTTCGTTGGGAAAGCTATATTTTTTTATAGTCACTGTATGCCTAATACATAATTTGTACATGTTATATTTTATTAATTCTATAATACTATTATGAAGATAACGTTATTGTTTTGGAGTAATATCTTTCGACACTATACATACATATATATATATATATATGTGTGTGTGTGTGTGTGTGATGTTCTTCATTATAATCACACCCATTATTTGAAATTTTCATGTAGATTGAGGAAGAAACAGCCACTTGGAAGCACACTTTTAATGGTTCATCAATGTATCCATCCATCCATTCGTCTATTATTCCATCAGTTCATCCAACCATACTTGCATGGAGTTATTGGTCCAGCACTGATGGAAGTCTGTTCCCAGCGCACTGTTCCTTAATAGACAAGTTATTAATGAAAAAGGAAATTATTATTATGCAAATCGAACGAATTTTCGAATGCATGCCTGGATGATTTCAATAACGTTCCATATTTTTTCACTCCACCTTGAAATAGTAATAGCAATTTTAATTTTTGTCTAGGTTCTGATATTGGAAAAAGCTAACAAGGAAGTAAAGATACCAGAGACATAAAATTTTAGTTAATTGACCACCCATAGAATTAATACTGTGTATCATGATTGATCCAAACTTGACGTAGTCCTAATTAAAAATAACCTGCTTCTGACAGTGATAGACGTTTAGGAAACGCATATATTTAACGCAAAGCACTGTTAATTATTAACAACATTCTGTATGAATGATATTGTACCAGATGATTCTGACATTCGCTAGAAAACCTAATCCTGCAACAATGATCTTATTCCACCTGTTTCATGGTATGAAATTGATTGATAGGATTGAAAGTGACATCATCAAGAGGAGACGTGTCATTTGAAATATATGGGACGTAAGAGATTTCTGACAGATAAAGACAGAAATAGATGTAACAATACTATGCTAATGTGACGGACGGTAAAATGAAGGGTGTCACACGAAGTATTTGCTATGAAATCGAAATCAGACTATGCGGCGAAAACACCACTTTGCATAAACTAATCGTGTGCGACATTCCAATTGGATATGCAATGCACCATACTTATTCCATTTTGATCAGTACGATTTGATTTTTTAGACGCTTCGGCTTCCAAAAATGCGCGATATTATTTTGTATGAAGGTCTTTGTCAATATTGATTTGGCGCATCCAGGTTTAAGGTTATTAACATATTATCTACTTTATGGCAGGATACTTTGAGATGGAGATATTCAAGGTACTAAGCGGTTTCAGTCTGAAAGTTTAGTATAAACTAAATTATAGGTGGTCAGTTTTAAAAAAATAATTTGGTTTGGTGTGAATGGATCAGCAATCTTTGTTCTGTGCTTGCTTGTATGTGTGTAATAGATAAAAAAGAGGATTATTAACTATCTGTAAAATCGGAAATAAAAGTTTTGTTTTCTGCAAAAGTAATTAGTTTCGAAATATAAATTCAGCAACGAAAACTTCAAACGCTGTCATTCATTCAGGTTTTCAAGGATTAAGTATGGTTTCTCAAAATGTTGAACTAAAGTTTAATAAATAACGTCCGCTGTTAAATAATCACCGGTTACTTTTCATATTTGAAGTTCTTTGCATTACCAATTTTCCCAAAGTGAAACTCAAGGTCAACAGTTGTACAATCCCTAAGCCTGATGCCTAACTCTTTTTGAAACTGGAATGTGTCAGCATTTCTTATCATGCGACAGAGGCTGAAAATGTATGTACAAAAAAATCAAACTGTAAAATAGATCGTTAAAGATATTTATTTTACATTTGAATCTATTTTCTTTCTTTTAAGACCATCCCTTTTCAGATTTATCTGATAGCAAAAAGATGACTCAGATTTAAAAATTGTTTTTATTCTTTACAAAATGTAAATAAGAATTTAAAAATGTCAAACAATATAATTTCGTTACATAATTTGAATGAATGCATTTTTAATAAAAATAAAAATATATTTTTTTAAAATTTCCACCGTGCAGTTTTAAAAGATATGACACATTAATTTGATAAGTTATCCACCATGGAGGAGGATGTAATTGTTACGTCAATAGATTTTACACATGTTGTCGCTAATATATTGGTCCACCGACTCGCTGATGCAAACACATTACAGTGCCAAAAATTGTCGAATATGAGAGTAGCAAAAGCAAAACATTGCTAATTACAGATATTGATACGTGTTTTTAGTTTAAAAATTATATTTTTAAATTCTCATAGATTACTTCTTACATATATAACTTATTCGTGTATTTACTCAAAAGAGATATATGTTTTTTTATATACTGTACAGCCTTCAATGAGTGTGTTCATGACACATTTTTAAATAGTTGTCCTTAGTTTTTAAAACATGTAATAATTGTACTAAATGCCCTTTAAATTATTAAATGGGTCAGAGAAATCCGTGTGAGAAAGATTTGCAGAAACTTCGGAAATGGACGGAAATTGATACAATGGTACAAAGTAATTTTCGACTCAGACACTTCAGTCATATCATAATCTACCAGACTTTGCCCACTGTTATGTTAGGTTATTGCATGATAGTATTATGACATGTGATGATACAAGAAATTTAATAATAATAATAATAATAATAATAATAATAATAATAATAATAATAATAATTCAAAATGTGATTTGTCATTTCTTTGAAGGACTCCAAGCATAGGGGACTTTCTCAAATTCATCTGCTTCTTGTCCTGTTCTAAATCCCATCATAATATCATCTTTGATGCTCATTCAAGAGCTGTCCGTTACGGATCACTGCCATCTCACCTCTGTCTGCGTTAGTTCGAGTCTAGGATTCGGCGAATGTGGATATATGAGAAAGCTTGCCAGTAGCTTCTCGTGGGTAGGTGGTTCTTTGCAATGATTTCCCGGTTTCTTCCTCCACCATTAATACTGGCCGCCATGAAGAGCCTATCTTGTGCTGAAAAATGGCGTTATTCCCAACAACAACATTCTTTGGCTATACATTAAACTGGTGACAAAGACTTTTGGAAAGATAAGAGTTCATAATGGTACGGAGAGGCTACAAATAATAAGCAAAATAATAAGCAAAGAAGACAAAAAAAAATGTTATCTTAAACCAATACCAAGGATAGATTAAAAAAGCATTATTTCTTTCTAATAATCCACTCCTTTCATGAAGGGGTTGAAAATAAGAGAAATGTAGTTTACGACTTTATGTGTGTGAAGGTCTAGACAAGTATCGACAATTTTTAGCAATTATATGCATGGTAAACATGCAAAATCGGGGATTTATTTATGTTTGAAGTCTACTAGAAATGTGTAGGATATGAAATAATAAAGGTCTAAAGTTAAACATATGACACTGCTACGGAATATAACCCAATTACAATTATAAGCATAGCAATACATGGCTAGAAACTCAACCGAGTTTTTCATATGCTACTGAGTGACTCTTATTGAAGATAGAAATCATCAAATAAATAGCAGCTCTTGTCTAGAATAATAAAGACTGTTTTCTTTCACCTAACCTTTCTTCAGGTAAGGATTCGTTTAATCACCAGCTAGCAAATTAATTGTAAAGAGTTCTTTCTTAAAATTATTACGAATGGAACATGATGAATGATTCAGACATATTAGTTAAACAAATTTATTTACGCCTGTGTAGTTTTTAAATGATAAATGCGAAGGAAACATCATTTTGCAGATTTAATAATGATTTTCTAGAAATAAAATTATCACTGTGGCAATTAAATAGTTACGTCTTATACGATTAAGAAAATGAAATTTTTTAAAAATTTATTTCATTTCTAAACTCTAGGCTTTCTAATGATTGTAAGAGAATAACTAAATTAATTCACATCTACGATCTAGACAGCCTAGTAGTTCTTGGTTACAATGTCCGAAAACAAGACATTATATATTATTATTATTATTATTATTATATATATATATATATATATATATATATATATATATATATATATATATATATATATATATATATATGTCTTTATTCGTAGTCATATTCTGTAAATGATTTATGTTCATACATATCATCTTATTAAATATCATATTTAATGTAATTGGTCTAAAATGGTCAATATAAATCATTTCTATTCGTTTTGAATAAAGGAAAACACATCGTCAAAGTTAAGACACGCAATTTCGTTGATATAAACCAAATCAAGAGTTACAATAATGCATTTCTGATTGAATAACAAAGTGATACCCAGATATTTTGTACCACAGATCAACAAATAAGCTAGATAGGATGGTGGTGGTTGTTGTTGTTGTTGGGCTTAACGCCATTTTTCAGCACGCGATAGGCTATTCATGGCAGCCAGTATTAATGGTGGAGGAAGAAACCGGGAAATCACCGGAAAGAACCACCGACCCACGAGAAGCTACTGGCAAGCTTTCTCACATATCCACATTCGCCGAATCCTAGACTCGAACTCACGCAGACAGAGGTGAGATGGCAGTGATTCGTAACGGACAGCGCTTTAGACCACTCGGCCACCAGGGGCCCCTGAATGGTGGTGGATAACTCTATGGACAGTATAGTAGGTACGGATGTATCAATTGCCAGCTAGATAAGTATAGCGTGAATGAATATATAAACAGCCAACCAGACAGAGGGACGGGGATGGCTATATCCATAGCTAAGATTATAAAATCAATATCCATCTAGATAATGAGGAAGGGGATGGGTTTATCTGTAACAAGCTAGATACAGAGTTGATGGGTATATCAATTATCAACTAGAGAGAGATGTTGGGTAACTAGACTAAAGCCAGCTAGATTTAGAAATTTATATTTTATATCTCGTACAAAAGATATATTTGCTATTTGAACGGAGTCAGATGGACTAGAGGAAACTGTACAGACTGGGTGAATGAACTCGCATCAATGCTGAGTGTGTCCGATACAAAAAGTAGTTCTGTCTTTTTATGCTTATTTACAATCACTTTTTCATATTCATAAGTTGATTGTTTTCATTTTTGGGTTTCCATTTCTATTCCCATTGAATATATCAATATAAATTACAGTAATGATTTTTAATGAAAGATGGCTTTAATAAAGAGAAAAATAGTACTAGGCATACATACACATAGATTCTTGAATACAGGATGCTGATCAATGCATAGACCAACAGGTGCAAGGAGATTAGGGTCGAATGGAATCTAAGCGAATACACCCTCGTCTCTTGTCCTTCGGTCAGTTTAATTTACTATTTACCTTCATTCTTCATAGGTCCAGAGACGTTGTTATTATACAAGCGAAAATCCGCTATTCTTCTCTTTTCATAGATTTTCGCCTTTATCTTGATACGATGTTCAATCGAGAGAGAGAGAGAGAGAGAGAGAGAGAGAGAGAGAGAGAGAGAGAGAGAGAGAGATAGAGAGAGAAGGCAGCCTTATGATATTTTCATATTTAATTAATAATAACATACTTAATTAATAATAACAACATCAACAAAGCCTTAAATACATACATGTGTGTTCCCGTAACCAAGACATTTACCTTACTGTTTCGACCGGCAATTGCAAATAATTTTTTTACTATTAATAATATAAACAGTCTAGATAGGTCCCAAAGGAAGTGTAAACACACCATTATGAAAAACGATATTGTAGATTACTTGATTCAATTTCAGATTCAATGGTTTTTTTTAACAAGACCACTTTTTTTCCCTCACTCCTGATTTCTGCATATTTTGTCCCTTGGGCAAGATTGGAAAGGGGGAAACATAATAAGAAAAGATTGCAATTAATTTGTGTAACATTTTAAATTTATTTAGAAAAAGGTGATTATTATTATTACTTTTTAAAACAAACAAATACAAAGCACAAACGTTGTGTTTGCAAAACTACATGGCCGATTCTTCTAGCTACGATATAGTAGCCTCAACTACGGCTTCTTGTCGGAATTTCAAAGTCACCGGTAAACCGTATTTACTTTTAATCCGCAAAATTTCCGACTCAAACCGGGGCCATATTTTTTTTACTACAATCTGTTTACGTTTCCAAATGAGGCCTTAACTTCGTTATAAGGCACTCAAATAAACGAGGCTGAGAACGGAAGTAGGCTTTATTTGAACTAATATCGCGGCCGATCAAAACGAAAATATCCGATAAGAAAGGTAAGCTAGATTTTAGCACTATTTCTATAATAATTTGCGATAATTCCAGTATTAAATAAGAGAACTACTCAATTTATTTTATTCTATTTAAAGAACATGTTCAAACGTTTTATATTAGGCTAAATCACACCCGGCTGCTCCATTAGCATACATAGAACCACGTTAGTACCCTGCCCACGAGGTAGGATTAAGGCTACTAATATTGCCACTATATTTCTACATCAATTATACCTTTAGATGCATTGTCTCAACCAGCATATATCGGCTTGTTGTTGATACTGAGAAATATTTGTATTGACCTAGAAATATATGAGCCGTAGCGGCATCAGTTACTGCATGTATATTTATGTAATTTAAATTAGATCCCGGATATTTGTATATATTCCGGATATTCTATTCCTTATAGTAGTAATTAAAAGATACTAAGAAGATTTAGGAAAGATTAAAAGGAAAATGTGTCGGCTGCAAAAGATAATTCTACAAGCGCATAGTTTTCTTTATCTAGTCTTCTTGGTTTAAACCACTTGATTTCCTGATTTCTGGACTCCAGTTGGGTTGTTGGCAATTGCGATAAGTGTTATATCACTGAAAGTGTGGTCAAGAGAGGTGAAGTTTTTTGCGACCAGGATTCGGTACAGCTTCTTTGTTATTCAATCAGATCCATGCAGGATGATCCTTTTGTGTAGCTTTTCAGTTTATCATACATAATGAATTCTAAATATCTTACATGTGATGAGATAAATTGCATTCTTTGTGTTGCACATTTTGTTAAGACCATGTATGTTTAGTTTTTCTCTACTCACTGCGCTAGTGAATGTCCTGGTCTCTATCATATGATGACAGGTTTTTCATCTTTTATCGCCACAGGGGCCAGATTGACTAGGTTGGTTTTGACTATTGATTGGTGTTAGCTTCGCCATTACTAGGATGTCCTGGAGAAATTTTCGTCTCAGGTAATATACTACAGGTTCGTTTGAAAAAGGATTAGCTTTACAACGTCAGACGATTCCACGGTCGGCCAGTGTTTATTTATGATTTTACCTACTTTGGGGTTTTCTGGATGGTAGGTCAGGATAATTGCTTCTTTCCATATCTGAGTAGGTCATCGCGGTTTTGTTGGTTTAGCCCTTTCGGTTGCCTCTGCAATCATGTCTTTGCCGTAGCCTTGGTAAATTAAATGCTTGGACAGCTCTTCGGACCTTGCTAGAAATATTTCATGGTCGGAGCAAATTCCACGTATCCACATTGCCTGGCTATATGGATTTTTTTCTTTACGCAGTGTTTTGGATGACAGGTGGTGGGGAGGAGATACTGGTGTTTTTCATTTGGTTTCGAGTAGATGTCTGTATGTAGTTTGTTTGTTGTATCCAGGAAAACGTGGTTTGAGTTGGAGATTTCTGCCGTGAATTGTATTGAAGGATGGAAGTTGTTTGCATTTGATATGGCCATAGTACCCAATTAATTTTACTATATGGTCTCTACATTTGTTCCTCAGTACTGAACTTTCCACTGTGTGACAATCAATACAAATCATATGTTAATCTAAAATATCTTCAAAGATGACTTTACAGTTTAGTTCTTGTCAAGGGTTGACCTGCATTTTTTGAGAGGCTGAATTGTAAACAAAACACCAGGCAACGGAACACAGATTTCACTTCCGGATCATCACCATGACCTTATTACTCAATGTGCACTGTCGACGAAATACACACAGACAACCACACGATAAGATCACATTTTAAAGAATAATCAATTGCCTTTAAATCCTTACCAAGAATGCCAAAATCTAACTCTAGTATCACCACCAAATTTAGACCGGAAAAAGTGATCTAAAAATAGACTGGGACTACATTCGTAGGTACTGAACCGGATTTTATTAATTGTGTACTGATTCCTGAAAGGGTCAATGTTTTTGTCAAACTTTTATATTTGCATTTTATTTTGCATGCCACTACTGTTTCAACTTCATACATAAAGTCTTTTGAAATTTCCTTGCAAGCAAGACATGTGACAGCTGTCAGAAAGTGTGTAGTGCTGGTGTTCTATAGGGTGCAATTTGAGGTCCAATTGTTCTTAAGAAACCAAAACTAAATTTGCTATATCTTCCTTAATTATAGGAATTTTTCAATGCAATAAAACCTAATTGTAATACTTGATAAGGCCTGTCTGAAAATAGTCTTGAAATTAAAAAATATGGATATCATAAATTTTAATGAAAATTTAAAAAATATATAAATTTTAAAAACTTTTTATTTTACAAAAAATAAATTTTCATACAAGTTTTGACATTCAGTTTGACAAATTTAAGGCCGCAATGTTGATTAATGACTGGTCTTTAAACCAAATGGTAGTTTAGGTCTGTACAACTGATAATATTAATCCCAGGGGTACTGAAGCATGATAGCTCACAGTGAATTTGAGAGCAAATTGCAATATGCCTATCCAGATGCATATAGGTGTACATACTAAAGAAACAATGACAGGTGCTATATTCCACATTTATTGTTTCAGGTACTTAGGCAGTTGTTTGAATAACTAATAGCCCACTCAAATTTAAAGTTTTGATGGAACCACTACCATGTTTTATAGCAAATATGCATTCCATTTTAATGCCGATAACTACAAAAGTCAACAATGCAATATGAAAATACAGTTTCAGGGAAGTTCCACCTTACTGAAAAATGATGTGAATCTCTCTCATGAAGATCTAAGCCATGTCTTTGAGATGCTGTATATCAGTGTACTGATATGAACTCATCTTGGTCACTTATAGCATCACACTGCACATGTTCTTATGAGACCTTGCTATCACTATTGGACTACTGGAGAGCTTCCAAATTGATCCAACTCTAATACTTTGTTCCAGATACCAGACTAGACCTGAAAATATATAACATGTTTCACTTAATTCTAAAAAAAGGAAGATGTAGGCAAATGAAGTTAAAATGTGTTAGATATGGTGATTTCAAAATAACATTCAGGTTGCAAATATGGTTAAAAAAGGTAAACTTGATAGAGTGACACTCAAAGATGTGAAGCAATGGGCATGTATTAAAGTGGCAAATGCATCCTAAAAATAGATGAAGTTTCTACAAGCATATTTAGCCATTTACAGGTTAAATAACTAATCAGGTAGAGTATGTATCATAAAGTTTAAGGCAATGTTGGAACGCTGAGGTTTGATCATTGGTGCAAACATTGATACAAACCAGTATAGTGGAAAGTCAAATGACAATGTACCAAATTAAAATTTATTACTATATGCAATCCTATTCATGAAGGAAAAACAATTTTAGATATTGTGAGTGAATATAGCAAAATGTAGCCACACAGATCAACTATATGTACCAATAGATCCTATATCATCAAGTAAATGTGAAATTTTCATCCTGAAAACTTGTAAACAAGGATGGATATTTGCATGTGTGGGACATATGCAATGTACTTGTTAAAATTACATGGGCAAACATGATTCAAATAATCGCTTTGAACATTTTTAGTCTATTTTTAAGAGTCCTGGCTACCAAGTTATTAAGTTCAAAGATTCAATGATTCAATGGAATCAACTATCAGCTGATGCTGCAATACCGCCCTCTGTCAAAGTACTAAATTGAAATGTGTTACCATACAGAGGCATATTCATGATGAAAATAACATCTTGGGATATTTTAAGTGCACACAGTCAACACTGAGCCTTACAGATTCACTATAGGTACCATGTCAGCCTAACAATGTCAACGTTTGATTCCAAACATTACAAAATATGTGCATATTTGTTCATGTCAGCTATGTAACCATGTTAGGATCAGTTGTAGAAAGTTAAATTCAAATAATCTGTTTGAATATTACTGATGTAGTCTTTAAAGTGTCAGATAACAAATATTATTAGTCATTAATAATGCATAAAACAAAATGGATCACGAGAATTCCCATAATATCATCTGGGCTACAATGTTGCACTACATCAATCAACATCTTAAAGAAACTAAACAATAAAATGGAATGCATTCTGTGTTCAACTTACATCATTTTGCTGTTTTCTTACATGCAATGGTAAATATACCTAGGTAAAGTATATTTTACCACTCTGACCTGTATTTCATTCTCTGACAACTTAATATGATTTTGTGGAGAACTTGAACAGGTTCTAGTATAAAGTCTTCATCTCTGTCCTCTCACTAAATACCCTATAACTATGGTTATAAACAATTACTGATAGCTATACAAACAGATATGTGTTACTCAGGAAGTCACCCCATCACAAACACATAAATTAACTGTTTGAACCCCAAATAAATAGTTTCAATGACCTAAAGGTACAAAGCAAAGAAGAATTTTGTCTTCATGTGTTTTAAATGAGGGTCTCATTTTGACTAATAAAGATATTTTCTCTGATCAAATTTGACAAATATCCATCATTTGAGCTTGTATATGGTGCAGGAGTATATATATGCTGATATCATTTAATATCATTCCCAAAAAATATTATATATGTGTATACTTGGTGGAAATTTCTTAATTTCTTAATTGTTTTTTTAAATTTCATTTAAATTTTTAAAATTAAAATTATTTTTTTACTTCTAATTTCATTTTTATATTTTTAAAGCCAATATACATAACATATTAAAATTTCATGTATATGTCATTAATAATAAAAAATTTATATCAGTTTCAAGTTTTTACTGACAGGCCATAGTACACAATTAATTTTACTATATGGTCTCTACATTTGTTCCTCAGTACTGAACTGTCCACTGTGTGACAATCAATACAAATCATATGTTAATCTAAAATATCTTCAAAGATGACTTTACGGTTTAGTTCTTGTCAAGGGTTGACCTGCATTTTTTTGAGAGGCTGAATTGTAAACAAAACACCAGGCAACGGAACACAGATTTCACTTCCGGATCATCACCATGACCTTATTACTCAATGTGCACTGTCGACGAAATACACACAGACAACCACACGATAAGATCACATTTTAAAGAATAATCAATTGCCTTTAAATCCTTACCAAGAATGCCAAAATCTAACTCTAGTATCACAACCAAATTTAGACCGGAAAAAGTGATCTAAAAATAGACTGGGACTACATTCGTGGGTACTGAACCGGATTTTATTAATTGTGTACTGATTCCATATGAAGCCATCCAGACTTCCTCTTCCATGCTGCCACTTCATTTTTATATCATCGATAAAGCGTACCTACTGGTGTACGCTCAGCATATGCTCAAAGCTGACCCTGAAGTTTTCCCATGAATATATTAACATAAGGAGAGGCCATTTTAGTACCCAATGCAGTTCCATTGATTTGGATGTAGTTTTCTGCAATAAATTCAAAGTTATTGAGTTTTAGGACAAGCTCCAGGAGTTGGACTAGGAAATGTGTGGATGGATTGAGTACAGTTCTTGCTTCCCATGCTCCTCTACACGTCTTTTCTTTGTGCGGTATGCTAGGATACAAAGATGTGACGTCTAAGAAAACAAGAAATCCATCCGGCACTAATGGTTCGCTTGCTTTGATTTTTATGAAAAATCTGTCGTGTCCTGAAGATATGATGGTAATTTGTCTATATTCAAATAGATATAGAGAAATTGGATAACTATGTAAAGAAACTGTGGATGGGTACATCAAAGCCAAAGCCAGCTACATCCAGAAGGTGTGGATATCTCACTTGCTTAACATCTATGGTCGCTTCATCCTACGAAAACAAACACCTGTCCATTTTGGAGCATATTCACACCATTTATTTTGCGTAATAACTTGGCGAACATTGTCACCTTTCTTGTTGTTAACCGAGGTATCAATTGTTGTAGTAATAGATGCAGTTAAAACCATACGTAACCTTACTAATAAGTAAACGGATGCAAGGAACATGCTGGGATGAAGAGTGGCGTGGTAGAAAACAAATGGCATTTGAAACCAAACTGAAAGAATATCTAATAAGACGAAATACGTCATGTATGCTCGATTTCCTTTAAATAATTAATAATATTCATAATATTCAAGAGTCGGCCAGAAGGAAAATGATTTCGCGCAGATGGATAGATTATCGATGTTTTTCTTTTAAAGAGGAAAGGCAAACTGGTATTTGCGTATGACATCTCAGAAGGATATATATGATATTTGTTCCCTGCATTTGGTCACAATTGTCTACAGTTTTAAAGTCGAGATTTATATATATATATATATATATATATATATATATATATATATATATATATATATATATATATATATATATATATATATATATATAAACTCCTTAAGCTCTGTAATGGAAGCTGATATATTTTTCAATGTAATTAATCCCTGAATAAAAGTATTATTGAACTTTTAAATGCGATATGAAATAAGGAAAAGCAATTCGACATCCATCAAACCAGTCTACAAGATAAAATATAACATCTAAATTTAAACAGAAGCTGAAAGTTGAGTTTCTGTGATCTCATTTCGGACATATCATAGCATGCATTCTCAATTAGATAAAATGTTTTTAAGTCGGTTTGTTAACAAAAAAAAATAGTGCGAATGCTCCTCAAAACATTTTCTTGTTAGTGTGCTGGTGTAATAACAATTGATACTGTTTGAATGAATTTAGATCACCTAATGTTCCATGCATTTGATAATTTAGAACACTTTTGATTTGTAACCAACTAATACTCTAATGGCTACCACTTAGATTCTTAGACTCTCACAATAAGACATATTGCACAAAAATATAAATTACTCGACGAAATACTGTCTGGGTGAATATCCTACCGCTGTGAACAGGTTCTACTCGAGTCTATTCGTTATCTTTAATGAAATGAGGTATAAGGGGAATGCACTAGTTCATTGTACTATGCTTTGCTCTTGGTGAAAAACAACCTGACAAATTGAAACAATGCGTGTCAGAAATAAATGAACTTAATCTGTTGGTACACTTTTGTCATATCTTATGTGATGCATATATTCGGATGCCTATCTTTCTCTCTGTCTGTCTCTCTGTCTGTCTGTTTGCCTATATCTTTTTCACTTCTCTAATTAGAATAATTGTTCAATCTCACGTACCGAAATGACCTTGATTGACATTGTCACCGTCTTTGTCAACAGTTCCTTAGAGCGAACCGTGAAAATGAGACGGAGACATTTACATATTTGTACTAGTGATTGAAAACTGTAGATAAGGTTGGTCCATCAAAAGTATGTTTCTTGAGTTACAATATGAGGAAGACGAAATATTCAAGTGATTCTAAAATCTATTTTATTATTCTGGTCTCTTCTGTCTATCTGTAAGCTTTATTTACTTGAAAATACTAGATGGTATGCCATTGGGAAAATGACTGAACCATGCAGCACAATTTTATCAATAGTGATTGATGTTTGCGCAAATGGTATCACAGAATAAATAAGAAAGTTATATTTCGGAACGACACCACACGCGCTATAGGAAAATGTAAATGTATTTTAGTGCGAATAAAGATTTCGTGAGTTCAGATCAAGAATTCTAGCTGTATAGGCATGCGTCGATACGAAAATAAAATCCAGACAGCTGTATACGCTAGATGTGTTTCAAAACAACTTTATTAATTTATTTCCAAGTGAAAGTTCGCTGGTATTGTGCTAGATTATTTGTGCTTAAGCAAGGAAATAATAAATAAACTAAGACGCATACATTAGTTGGTTTATATATTAATTAACACGACAAATTTGAATGCATTGCAAGCTTTATTTTTGTCATGTAGTATTGTTATCAAATGCAGCCAATAAATCGCTCTTTGAATCGCTGACGCTTACCCTAGGTGTCGTCATATATCATGGAATACAGTATAGTTAATTACGCTTTGTCTGTCTGTATTTGTATTCATCGTGCCATATAAACTGAATCTTTGAAAATGAACAGTGGAACACTGGAATACCATAAAAAGAAATACTTTTGTGATGCAAATATTGAATTATAACGATGCCTATCTTTACAAAAATACTCTGCAGATATGGATGCAAATGGTTGGATAGCTATAGTATTGAGTCCGTCAGTATTCGAACAGCTCATACTGTAGAAATATAGATAAATGCGTTTTAATGAATACAAATGGTCCTGCACAAAATCAGCCACATAATCATCATTGCGATCTAAAGACATTTAAGCGAGTCAGTGCGTCATAAGACCTTACAGAAGCAAAACTGATGTATGACAATAAAAAAGATAGTCAAGGATCAATGGTCAAAAATTATTACAGCTGACTCTTTTTATTTTCTTTCACGTATTATATTTTATTGTAGATATTTTCTAATCTTTGTATATTAATTACAAATATGTATGTACATTTGCCGCTTTTCTTGCATGTATATGCCTTCTGGTCATGTCTATTGCAATTATTTTGACTGTATAAGAAATTATATATTTGTTATGAAAAACAGTAACTGAATCACGAAGGAATATTTCTCAAAACATCTTAATAATACGTTATTAAATTAAAAGCCTTATGGAAGTATACAATCTGAACACTGTAGCTAAGATTATGCTGCTAGTAGACTTTCAGCTACAATAAAGAGAAATGACCAACATTAATCAATGCAAAATGTAGTAATATGGCATAATCTATATTACCTTTGATCCCATTTCACGTTATTAGATCATGTATTGATCAGATTGAATCATCCATACCAACTGTTTGAAATTATCCTTGAGCCTTTCGGACGAATAAGTATGGTGGCAATGCTTGCGTAATATCTCTTGTAGGTTTGTGCGATCGATGTGGAAAGTTCGTGCGAATGGTTTTCTTAGTTTTATTTTCAGGACGGTACCTCTTTCAAAAGGTCTAATTTTGTGAATAGCCTCATCAATGTAGATTTTTTTTTATATCATATGCTCGTAAAGTCCCCCCCCTCTCTCTCTCTCCTCTCTCTCTCTCTCTCTCTCTCTCTCTCTCTCTCTCTCTCTCTCTCTCTCTCTCTCTCTCTCTCTCTCTCTCAGTCTCCTTTCAAAGATTGCAGAAGAAGAGCACGTGCAGTTGGTTTTAACACACATACCATAAAATATATATTGTATTACGTGCTGTGGTTAGCAGCAACTGGTCTAGAGAAGATGCTGGTGAGCATCAGTAGGTCAGATTATGTTTTCTCCACTAGGGTAGACTGAGTATCCAAAATGATAGTGAACGTGTTCGACGACTCCGACTTTTGCTCTAGTCTTCCAATGAAGATATCAGTATCCAAATACTTTCTTCGTGCCATGAATATTTATTGCGAGATTAAAAGTGTCTGCAAATATCTTTTACTTCAGTATCATGAATTTTCATTAAGAGAGAGAGAGAGAGAGAGAGAGAGAGAGAGAGAGAGAGAGAGAGAGAGAGAGAGAGAGAGAGAGAGAGAGAGAGAGAGAGAGAGAGAGAGAATGGATGAGGTTTGGGAGTTTGGGGAAGTTTGTAATTTGTCGTGCTTTTGGTAGTTTAGCAACATGACGATTCTTATAATTATTATCAATATCGGTTCCATGTTTTAACTCATTCAAGGATTACATTAAAATGGACAATTGGCATATAACTTCAGCATGCTGATATTGTGTAGTTTAATGAGGAATTATTCACATTCATTTGGTCATTTTATGATATAACAAAATTTTATGGTGCTATTAATAGCCTTTAGACAATAAACACTAACCATATGTAGTGAAAGTTATTCCTGGAGGAGGCAGTAAAGGTAACACAGTTACAAAATACAATAACAATAATAATAATAATAATAATAATAATAATAATAATAATAATAATAATAATAATAATAATAATAATGATAATAATAATAATAATGATGATGATGATAATGATGATGATGATGAAAACGATGACGATGACGATGATAATAATAATAATAATAATAATAATAATAATAATAATAACAATGTCATGCAAAGAGTGAAGGAATTCACCCAAATGTTTTGATTAAATATTGTAGAATTGTGAAAATACTACAAATGGGTAGATTACAATTTTGAATCTAAGATTTCTTCCCCAGGGGTTTGCAGTTGTAGTATCTAGTATCGTCTCTTACGTTTTCATCCGATTTCAATCCACCCCGGGATAACTTCAGTCGGTATCATTTCGAGGGAGTCTACTGAATGCCTAGTTGACTTATAGTGCTGGACGAATTCTGCGATGACTTTGTTGCAAATGTGGCTTTTGTGGCTATCTATTGTCTTTTCGATCTCAACAGTTTCGCCAACATATTCAATATGACAGTGCGCATGTCAGGAGATAGATTAAAGTTTTCATTTTTACGTTCTAAATTCTAATTGATAATCAAGCTAACCGCTTAAACCGAACCTGAGAAAAATTTGATCTGCAGCAAATGTTTGCAGATTAGGCAGTATTTGTCCTCATACAGCTGTGAGTGTCCTTTAGTAAGATCTAAGTGGCCTATTCTACTCAAAAAATGTGTTTAAATGTTTTAATCTTGTACCGTTACATCCGTGTTATATGCTATAAATATAGGCATCAGGGTAGATGGTAACCACGACGGGAATATGCGCTTGTTGTTTTTCTTGGGGTTTGTTTTCATTGCGGCTTTTCTATCCAGGAATCTAATTTTAATAATAGTTATTATATTTCCTTCTATAGCCTTTTAAGGTTACCCTTCAGCTCTTTCGAGTCTACCTTAAGACTCAGTTGGAAGAAAGCCTGTGCGATTGGTCCTCATGAATAAGCAGCAAGGATGATTTTTTTATTACGCGTTTGAAATAAAGACATAATTCCATGGACTTTTCTTGAATTACAACGCTTTCTCTAGTATATGTTACTGCAGGTTTTGGGCATCTAACCACAGAGGCTCATACAAAGACTGTTTATGTTAAAATGAACAGATATTTAGTTATGTGTTGATATAATTAAAATACACATACAGGATACAAGCAAGATTTGTTTCAACCAGAGACCTATCTATAAAAAGATCGTATTAAAGCTTCACATTTTTGGGATTCATAACATTATCAATTATTCTGCTTTATAAGCAGAATATCGCAATACATTTCGCTGAATAATTCAATGAGAAACCGTTTGATGCCAATTCTTTTGAGTCATTACAGTACTCTTTGTCAAACGTTTCCATATTCATTAAGGCAGCGACAAAAACGTTTGGTATTTTGTTCAACACTTGAATAACAAAACTAATTTGCATACATTTGGAGTGTTACTGCGTGATTGATTATTTCTTGTGATTTTTTGACGTTGTTTTTACTGATACGCTTATTTCAGAAATGCACTTCGTGACTCAATCTAAAATATGAGCTTGTCATGCTTCACCTAGTATGCAAAAGCAACCACGACATTTTCTGAATGAAGAAAATTTCTAAAATGTCCACATAAGTTGGTACATACTGCTAAACTGATGAAAAAAAAGCATCACAGTTATGTACATAATGACCACCGTAAGTGAAATATGCATAACCGTGCAAGCAATTTTTAGAGGAGGATCACTAAATCCTGCTGCATTCAAACTAAACATCAATATAAATCAACACATTCTGCTTCATTTTTTGAAATATTTTGAAAATGAAATATTTGAAAAGCTTAATTAATAATGCTCCCGGACTGGATTTTAGAGTCACTTACTTATAACTTAGAAATCAAGCACTTTTCTGTCTTTCCGGTGTATACTGTTTAAAGAAGAAATTCAAAATGTCACGGTTTCTTGCAAATAATAATCGCTTATAATTTATTTTGCGAATCAAGTTGCCTTATTACGCAGAGCAAGATTGTGAGTTTCCAAACATTCAACATCATGGAACCATTATTCATCCCCTCACCTTCAAAGACATATTTTTATAAAGTCACTGATTTCTTGCGTAATACACGATTTGTGTATGTGTTTTATTTCATTATTTCTTGTAAGGCCTACCATTCCTAAGGTAACGCTCTTGTTTGGAGCAACAGTATCGCGTCGAAAAGGAACGGATTGAACCTCATTTTGTGTGTGTTTATATATATATATATATATATATATATATATATATATATATATATATATATATATATATATATATATCTGTGTATGTGTCTTTGTGCATGTGTATGTGTGTGTGATGTTCTACCTTACAGTTACACCTGGTATTACATATGCTCATTTACCATTTACATTGATTGAAGAAGATACAGCCTCCTGGAAACAGATTTTAAATGGTGTTCAACTTATACATTCATCCAGCTATTCCACCAAATCATTCTACCTTGCACATCGACATATTAATTCAGCGCATCGCATCCGATAGCAATCATGTATAGATGTATCTATAGCTGGAAGCTAGAAATAATAGATTAAAAGAAAGCTTTTAAAGATTAACGATACCAGATACACCAAAATTCGAGTTATTTCACCAACCACGGAATTAGTACTTCGTATCCCCTTGACCCAAATTTGACGTGACCTTACTTGAAAATAACTTGCTTCTGACAGTGAGGGACGTTTCGGAATGTCTATATGAAATTTATTGCATTTCCGATTGTTAACTGCATTCTTAATGTATATTTTATCAGATGAGTGTGACATTCGTTAGAATAGCTAACTCTACAACTGAAATCACGTTCCATCTTTTTTATGATATGAAAATAATTGATTTATATCGTGGAAGGTAACATGTCCAAGATGAGAATTGTCCCGGCATGTATCGATATAGATTCGCAATAATATTCATGGAAAGCATGAAAAATCGGGGATGATCGTGAAGTCTATGATAAATGTGTACATCATGGCATAATAAAGGCTTCAAATTAAATGAATAATACTTATGACACCAATAAGAAATATAGTCCCAGCTAGATATTACAAGTATAGCAGCTAGACACCCAACTTGCTTTTATTTCTGTTGCTGGATGACTTTGAAAGAAGATATAAATCTTCAAATAAATAAAATCTCTTCTCTCGCGAATGTTTTGTTCACCTCAAAATTTCTTCAGATTAAAATATGTTTAATCTGAAGCTTGCACTTTAATTCTAGAGAGGTCTTTCTTAGAAATATGAATGAAACCTTATTAATGGTCTAGACATATTCCATTTTAACAGATTTCTTAACGCCAGTTCAGTATTTTCTCTTATAATAAATAGGAACAAAACATTTTTATCTTCTAAATATATATCCATTTTGCAGGAGAAATAATTATTTATCAGAAATAAACTTGTCACGTGGGTCAAGAAAAAGTGTTGTATCTGATAAGATTAGGTAAATAATAAAACGATTGTGTTATTTTTAACTAAAATTTAGGCATCATAGTGATTCCACGAGTGCAATTTATTTCACACCTAAATACAGTCTGGTGTAATGTATTAAACATCTAAGATCTAAGCAGACTAGTAGTTCTATAAGTTATACAAGAATTGTGAATGATCCCAAATCCAGGCAGCCTAGTGATTCTATGATCGAATGCGCTCGAAAACCACACAAAATAAGGCTACTAACAAAGTATTCATTCTTTGTCGCATTCAGTCAATCACACATAATTTATGTACATAAACATGTCCGTAACTTATTTGACGCAATGTGTCTGCAAAGGCCACTGTAAAACATTTCTATCTGTGTTTTACAAAGAAAAATGCAAAGTCGATAGGTTAACTACAAATATTCACTTCCATGAATATGCTACAAATCATTCTAAGTGTTATATTAATGTATTTGAGATTGGATTACATGAAGACATATTTAGATATAAAGATGTATAAATCCATTATTATGCTAGGAATCTGATGGATATATGTAATGATGCGGGTTGGAGTAGATGGATATATGAACATCTATCTATGCTCAGAGGTTATGGATAGATATGTAAATACCCAATCAGAAACGATGGAGGGGGATGGATGTGTCTCTTCTCTTCCTAGCTAGATAATGGATGAACGCCAATATAAAGAGTCACCTAGACAGAGAGGGACGGGGATGGATATAACAGTAACTAAAGAGGTAGACAGTGAGAAGATGGAAATATAGCTAGCACCAAAAAGGGTGTGGATGGGTGTATCACTAGCCAATTAGATAGTGAATGGGTAGAAGGTATATCTGTAAATAAACTAGATAGAGAGTTGATGGGTATATCAACTGTCAGGTAGATAGAGAGAAATTGGATAATTAGGTAAAGAGAGGGTGGATGGGCATATAAACTAGGTAAAGAGAGGGTGGATGGGCATATAAACTAGGTAAATAGTGGGTGGATGGGCATATAAACTAGGTAAAGAGTGGGTGGATGGGCATATAAACTAAGTAAAGAGTGGGTGGATGAGCATATAAAAACCAACTACACGCAGAAGGGGGGATGTCTCACTTACTTTACATCTATGGTCGCTTCATCCCACGAAAATAACCACTTGTCCAGTTTGAAGAATATTAACACTATATTTTACGTAGCGACTATGTGAATAATGCCCTCTTTCTTGTAGTTAACAGATGTATCATCGGTTTATCATCAATATTGTCTACTTTCTTGTAGTTAACAGTGATATCATCGTTAAATGGATGATGTTACAACGATACGTAACTTTATTAATAAGCAAAGGATGCAAGGAAAATCTTGGGAGACAGAGTGGCAAAGTGGAGAATATATGTAATATGGAGAATATATGGCATTTGAAACCAAACTGAAAGGATATGTAATAAGACGAAATATATCATGTAGCACGATTTCCTTTAAATTATTAATAATCCTCAAAAAATGTTCAAATCAGTTGAAAGGGTGAAATGATTTCACTTAGTTGGATAGATCATCAGTGTTTCTCTTTCAAAGAGGAAAGACGAACTGAACTGTGCGCTGATCTATGTTCCTTGCGTTCTGCAACAGTTGTCTATAGTCTTAAAGGCGAGTTTGCTAGATTTGTGTGTGTGTGTGTGTATATATATATATATATATATATATATATATATATATATATATATATATATATATATATATATATATATATATATATATATAACATTGAAATGTTGGAAGCTGACCTATTTTATATATAATTAATCACTGAATAAAATTATTATTGAACTTCTGAATTAAATATAAAAAAACAAAAAATCAATCAGACATTCACCAAAACAATTTTAAAAGATAAAACATAACATTTGACTTAAAACAATAGTTTAAAGTTGAGTTTCAATAATCTCATTGCGGGCATATTATAGCACACATTCTCAATTAGGTAAATTTTAAAAACGTTTAGTCGGTTAAGTAACAAATGATTGGCTTGAATGCTCGTCAAATCGTTGTTTCTTATTAATTTCTCGGTACCATAAATATCAAGACAGTTTTGAATGAATTTAGATCACTTTATGTTCCGTGCATTTCATCATTAAGATCGTTTGAGTTTTGTAACCAACTAATGAACTAATGATGACTCACCTAGATTCTTAGACTGTCGGAAGAAGATAAACATTGCCGAAAATTATATAAATACCTCGATGAAATACTGTGGTGTAATGTGATGTTTTTATGATTTGTAATGCAGTTTTAACAATATTTCAGTCATATCGCAACGATGTCTGCAGTGTGGCAGTTTATAGTGATGTCTTGCACTGGGGCATCATGCCGCAGACAGGTAGTATGGTGTCCCACCCAATTTCATTATCCTGACAACAGGCCGACCAGTCTTAACACTAATCTCTTAATGCTGAGCGTCATTCGAGGCAGCTGTTAGTACCATTTTTGTAAGTCTGTGGTATGACTCGACCAGGGATCAAACCCACGACCTCCCGCATCCGAGGCGGACGCTCTAACCACTAGACCACCGGAGCGATTGATGAAATACTATCTAGGTGAATAACCTACCAATGTGAACAGATCCTACTCGAGTCGTATTTATTCATTTTTTCAATGACATGAAGAATAAGAAGAATGCACTAGTTCATTGTACTATGTAGTTTTTGGTGAAGAAGAACCTGTCAAGTAGAAATAATGCGTGTCAGAAATAAATGAACTTCATTTGTTGGTAGACTTTTGTCATTAACAACCAAAACGCAAGGATATTGCTCTGGCCAATCTAATCAGATGCAAATATTCGTCTGCCTGTCTGTCTCTGTCTGTCTATCCGTTCGCATATATCCTTTTTTCACTTCTCTACTTAGAATAATTATTTTAATATCACGTACTGAAATGAACTTGATTGACATCGTTATCGTCATTGTCAACATTTCCCTATAGCGAACCGTGAAAATGAGGCGGAGATATCTACATATTTGTAAAAGTGACTGAAAGCTGTGGCTTAGGTTGATCTGTCAGAAATTTGTTGTGGTGAATGATCTTAATATCTATTTTATTACTCTGGTCTCTTCTGTCTGTCCGTAAGCTTCGGTTGCTTCAAAATACTAGATGGTCTGCCTTTGTGAAAATGCCTATGAACCATGCAGCACAAGTTTTATCAATAGTTATTGATGTTTGTATAAATGGTAGCACAGAATAAATAAGAAAGTTATATTTCTGAAAGACAACACACGCACAATAGGAAAGGTAAATACAATTTTGTGAGAATAAAGATTTCGAGAGTTAAGATGAAGAATTCTAGCTGGATATCAGCCACATAATCACGCTCATATCATCCATATAATCATGGTCATATCATCCATATAATCACGCTCATATCAGCCATATAATCACGGTCATATGAGCCATATAATCACGGTCATATCATCCATATAATCATGGTCATATCCTCCATATAATCACGGTCATATCAGCCATATAATCACTGCCATATCAGCCAAATAATCGTGGTCATATCATCCATATAATCATGGTTATATCAGCCATATCATCATGGACATATCAGCCGCATAATCACAATCATATCATCCATAAAAACTGGTCATATCATCCATATAATCACGCTTATATCATCCATATAATCATGGTCATATCAGCCAAATAATCACGATCATATCATCTATATAATCATGGTCATATCAGCCATATAATCACGGACATATCAGCCATATAATCATGGTCATATCATCCATATAATCATGGTCATATCAAACATATAATCACGATCATATCATCCATATAATCATGGTCATATCATCCATATAATCACGATCATATCATCCACACAATCATGGTCACATCATCCATATAATCATGGTCATATCAGCCATATAATCATGGTCATATCATCCATACAATCACGATCATATCATCTATATAATCATGGTCATATCATCCATATAATCACGATCATATCATCCATATATTCATGGTCATATCAGCCATATAATCACGGTCATATTATCCATATAACCATGGTAATATCAGCCATATAAGCACAGTCATATCAGACAAATAATCGTGGTCATATCAGCCATATAATCTTGGTCATATCATCCATATAATCAGGGTCATATCAGCCATATAATCATGGTCATGTCATCCATATAATCACAATTATTTCATCCATATAATCATGGTCATATCAACTATATAATCACGCTCATATCATCCCTACAATCATGGTCATATCAGCCATATAATCAAGATCATATCGTCCAAATAATCATGGTCATATCATCCCTATAATCATGGTCATATCAGCCATATAATCACGATCATATCGTCCATATAGTCATGGTCCTATCATCCATTTAATCATGGTCATATCATCCATATAATCACAATCATATCATCCATATAATCACGATCATATCAGCCATATATTCATGGTCATATCAGCCATATAGTCATGGTCATATCATCCATATTATCATGGTAATATTAGCCAAATAATCACGGTCATATCAGCCATATAATCATGGTCATATCAGCAATGGAATCACGATCATATTATCCATATAATCATGGTCATATCAACCATATAATCACGGACATATCAGCCATATAATCATGGTCATATCATCCATATAATCATGGTCAAATCATCCATATAGTCATGGTCAAATCAGCCATAAAATCATGGTCATATCAGCCATATAATCATGGTCATAGCATCCCTGTAATTACGGTCATATCATCCATATGATCATGGTCATGTCATCCATATAATGACGATCATATCATACATATAATGATGGTCAAATCGGCCATATAATCCTGGTCATATCAGCGATATAATCATGGTCATATCATCCATGTAATCATGGCCATATCATCCATGTTATCATGGTCATATCATCCATATAATCATGATCATATCATCCATATAATCATGGACATATCAGCCATATAATCAGTGTCATATCAGCAAAATAATCATGGTCATATCGGCCATATAATCACGGTCATATCTGCCATAGAATCACGATCATATCATCCATATAATCATGGTCATATCAATCATATACTCACGATCATATCATCCATATACTCATGGTCATATCAGCCATATAATCATGGTCATATCATCCATATAATCACGATCATATCATCCATATAGTCATGGTCAAATCAGCCATATAATCATGATCATATCAGCCATATAATCATGGTCATATCAGCCATATAATCTCGATCTTATCATCCATATAATCATGGTCATATCATCCATATAATCATGGCCATATCAGCCATATATTCTCGGTCATATCATCGATATTGTCATCGTAATATCAGCGACAGTATCACGGTCATATCAGCCATATAATGAAGGTCATATCAGCCATATAATCATGGTCATATCAGCAATAGACTCGCGATCATATTATCCATATAATCATGGTCATATGATCCATATAATCACGATCATATCATCCATATAATCATGGTCAAATCGGCCATATAATCCTGGTCATATCAGCCATATAATCATGGTCATGTCATCCATGTAATCACGGTCATATCATCTATATTATCATGGTCATATCATACATATAATCACGATCGTATCATCCATATAATCATGGTCATATCATCCATGTAATCATGGTCATATCATCCATATTATTATGGTCATATCATCCATATAATCATGGTCATATCATCCATATAATCATGGTCATATCAGCCATGTAATCACGGTCATATCAGCCTTATAATCATGGACATATCAGCCATAGTATCATGGACATATCAGCCATACAGTACTGGTCATATCAGCCATATAATCACGATCATAACATCCATATAATCATGGTCATATCAGCCATAAAATCACGATCATACCATCCATATAATCATGGTCATATCATCCATATAATCATGGTCATATCATCCATATAATCATGGTCATATCAGTCATATAATCATGGTCATATCAGCCATATAATCACAGTCATATCATCCACATAATCACGATCATATCATCCATATAATCATGGTCATATCAGCCATATAATCACGGACATATCAGCCATACAATCATGGTCATATCATCCATATAATCACGATCATATCATCCATATAATCATGGTCAAGTCGGCCATATAATCCTGGTCATATCAGCCATATAATCATGGTCATATCATCCATGTAATCACGGTCATATCATCTATATTATCATGGTCATATCATCCATATAATCACGACCGTATCATCCATATAATCATGGTCAAATCGGCCATATAATCATGGTCATATCATCCATATAATCATGGTCATATCATCCATGTAATCATGGTCATATCATCCATATTATCATGGTCATATCATCCATATAATCATGGTCATATCATCCATATAATCATGGTCATATCAGCCATGTAATCACGGTCATATCAGCCATATAATCATGGACATATTAGCCATATTATCATGGACATATCAGCCATATAGTACTGGTCATATCAGCCATATAATCACGATCACATCATTCATATAATCATGGTCATATCAGCCATAAAATCACGATCATATCATCCATATAATCATGGTCATATCATCCATATAATCATGGTCATATCATCCATATAATCATGGTCATATCAGCCATATAATCACGGTCATATCATCCATATAATCACTATTATATCATCCATATAATCATGGTCATATCAGCCATATAATCACGATCATATCATCTATATAATCATGGTCATATCAGAGATATGATCATGGTCAGGACCGTGATAATCGATGACAAAAAATAGGCTATCTAAAATCATTTAAAGCGAGTCAGTGCGTCAAAAGCCCTTACAGAAGCAAAACTGGTGTATGAAAAAAAGGAGATAATAAATCCTCAATGGTCAGAAAATTATTGCAGATGGTATCTTTTAATTTTTTTCACGGATTGTATATTATAATAGACATTTCAAAATCCTTATTGGCCTAAATCTTTCTGATTAATTACAAATGTCAATGTACATTTGCAGCTTTTCTTGCATGTTTTTGCCTTTTGCTAATGTATATTGTAATTATTTTGACTGTATAAGAAATTACATATTTGTTCATGTTGAAACATGTAAATGATTTATGAACAAATGTTTCTCAAAACATCTTGATGATACGTTATTATTTTACATTAGCTATACACACACAAATTAGTGCCTACAGACTTTCAATTTTCGCTATTAAAGGTCTTTTGTACGGGACTCGCTGAACTTCACTGGAAGCTCTCTTTTGCTTCTACTTCTTGTTCGACACTGCATCTGATGGCGCAGAAAATGATGTGTGTAATATGTATATATATATATATATATATATATATATATATATATATATATATATATATATATATATATATGTGTGTGTGTGTGTATATATATATATATATATATATATATATATATATATATATATATATATATATGTATATTTGTGTGTATATATATATATATATATATATATATATATATATATATATATGTGTGTGTGTGTATATATATATCTATATAAATATATATATATGTATATATATATATATATATATATATATATATATATATATATATATATATATATATATATATATATATATAAATATATATATATATATATATATATATATATATATATAAAATTTTAAAGCGATGGAAGTAAAGTTTGATTTCAGTGAAATATAAAAATTGCTGTAAAGTTTATTTCCAAATGTCGTGCTCACGGGGACCCTGCACGCAAATCCAGCGGTTGCCGCCAAAAATGATCCGAACTATGCCCCACGTTTGCTAAGGTCTCGTGGCAAATATGTACCAGATTGTCACACAAATGAATTTACTTTTTACCCCACCCCACCCCACCCCAAAAAACTAGTTTCGCATCGATTTTCAAAATTTATTTATTTATTTATTTATTTATTTATTTATTTATTTATTTATTTATTTATTTATTTATTTATTGGTATGATCCAGTATGTTCGCAATTGTTTGAGTCGTGCCGTTATTTTGTTCATTGTATTGAAATTAGACTATTCACAACATATTAATGAAATAATGTATGTAATATAACACATTAAAACTAGTTGATGTTGTACTGGAGGCATGCATATTAATGATCACTCTTGGACCTATTTTTATCCTGGGTCAATTGATTTGAATACCTCTAGCTATGTTGACCTTTTTAACGAATTCCCACATATGTTAATGAAGAAAACATTCTTGTCGTAGTCCAATACTAGTTATCACCAACGTGACAAATAACTGTACTTTCTGATTATTACGCATGCATTTAGCAGTGGAATTTAAGCTTTATCTATTGAACGTAAATTATGCCGTATAATTGTTTTAGGCATCTACAGTTTTTATGTAAAAAAAAATATACACATTTGAAAAAGTATATATCTGTAAATATGCATAAGCAAAATGAATAACTGAACATAATAATAATAATAATAATAATAATAATAATAATAATAATAATAATAATAATAATAATAATAATAATAATAATAATAATAATAATAAATAATAATAATAATAATAATAATAATAATAATAATAATAATAATAATAATAATAATAATAATAATTTAGTTAATGATGGAAGCTAAGTTAGAACCCCTATGTATATGAACGCTCTTGAATGTACATTAGTCTGAAGATAATTAATGCTTTTGAAATATAAGACACATTATGAGGCATAAAGACAAAACATTTGAAAAGAAACAGCTTTAAAATAAAGACCACTTGACCACTCAGAGCGAGCGATTCTTTAGCATCGTGTTTCTTTCCCTGACACTAACTCACATTGTAAAGCGACAGTCAATAACTGGTCGATGGAGGCATTGTAGTACATTATTATACTGTGTATGTGTCCATAATGTTTAATTATATAGAGCTAATATGTTTGTCCACTTTAAAACACTTTCATCTATTAATCCTAATTGCTTCCCTGTGGTGACCATTTGTCTACACATTTCTTATAATTAAAAAATCTTATTTTAAGTTTGCTTCATTGCTAACTGTATATTTCGTTTTGACCACTTGTCAGTGTTTCTTTTGTCGGCGCAGAGCCTCTGTAGTATTAACATTTCTACTCATGCTATTACAAACGAGTCATCTGCAAATGAGTCTAAGTGTTTATCTCTCCATGCAGAGGAAAGAAATTTATGAAAAAAAGAAATTAAAAACTAAATAATCAGACCTCTGGAAAGCACCATGATTAATTTCCACTGTGTTATATTGAACAGTGCATACATAGATATTTACATCTTGTTCCATAGATAAAATGTGAAACTGTTAAAAGTAATAGTTTTAAACTTTAGATCATTTTAGCATATATAAGTGAACATGTGACTGACTAAATTAACAAACTAACCGAAGTAAAGAAATAGTACGCATTTTAGGTTGCTCGTGTTATATATTCCACAGTCAACACTCTGCAATTTTTTTATAAAAAAGAGTCTGTTTCGCATCAATGACCCTTGCCAATACCTGATGGCTCTATGTGGTATTATTCTGTAGTTTGTCGGACTTATCAAAGATAAGTGCCCATATGTACCTAACACAAGCTGTTTAAAAGCAATGTAATGTCGAGTATTCCTCAGCGATAATAAAAAGCAATGACCAGTATTAATCAATTTGAAATGCACTAATGTGTCTTAATTTATAAAATCTTGAACTCCGTTGTACTTTATATCTAAATACTGTAGCATCATGACCATATCGTTTAAATAGTATAGTAAATCACCCATATAACATTTTGAAGTATTTCCATCAGCCTTTCGGACGATCCATTATGATGGAAATGATTGTATATCATCTCTTGTAGGTTTATGGCACCGAGGTGGAAAGTTGGCACGAAGAGGACACGCTTGTTGGTTTTCTTAATTGAATATTTCAGAATAGTTCGTCGAAGAGTCTAATGTCGTTACTAGCCTCATCAATGTAGCTGCTTTTGTATGCTCTGATCCTAAAGTGCCCCATATGTTATCTGTGGGTTTTTTTCAAAGTTGGCAGCAGAATTAAACAAAATGTGTTTGGTTCGAACTCAAACCGTATGGGATATAATTTATTACGCGCTTTGGGTGGCAGATCGTTGTGAGAAGATGCTAGTGAGTTTCAGTAGGTTTTGAGTATAGGTCAGTTTCTATTGTTTCCTCTGGAAGGGCATATAGAGTATGCATAATGATACTGCACGTGCTCCATGACTCCGACGTAAATTTAATCGTAGGGTGAATGTTAGAGGCCAATAAAAGAAAAACATAGTTTGAAATTTTAGTCTTGTACGAACCATCTCGGTTCTAAGTCTTCAATGAATCTACACTAACTTAAGTGTATATATTGTGCTGAGTTAAGAATCTTTAAATTTAGTCTTTTCATGAAACTTGTGGTATACTAAGGACAGCAGTCCCATTAATTTGTAGGAAGGATGTATATCTCTGCGTGTTTGTGCGGCAGAAACATAAATTGGAATGGTTTCTTGGTATCATGACTATTGAGAGAGAGAGAGAGAGAGAGAGAGAGAGAGAGAGAGAGAGAGAGAGAGAGAGAGAGAGAGAGAGAGAGAGAGAGAGAGAGAGAGAGAGAGACTCTTTGAACGATAAATATAGTAATGGGCAGTTGTCACGTAACTTAAAGTTGATGATCATGCCTAGTTAAAACAAGTAAAGAATTATTCACATTAATTTCTGATATAACTTCTCAGGAAGAAATGCATTTTTTAGTGTTATGAATAGTCTCTGGAAAATGAACGGTAACTATGTGTGGAGAAACGTAATGTTATCATAGACCTGATATCGTCATATGTACTTAATATTCTGTATCCATAAACTTATGCCTAGAGAAGGCAGTAAAAGTATCATGTATTCACTACTACTACAACTACTACTGCTACTACTAATGCTACTAGTACTACTACTAATACTACTACTACTACTACTACTACTACTACTACTACTACTACTACTAATAATAATAATAATAAAGAAATCAGTAAGTAATGATATCATGTATTCACTACTACTACTATTACTACTACTACTACTACTACTACTACTACTACTACTACTACTACTACTAATAATAATAATAATAATAATAATAATAATGATAATAATAATAATAAAAATAAAAATAATAATAATAATAATAATAATAATAATAATAATAATAATAATAATAATAATAATAATAATAATAATAATAATAATAATAATAATAAGCCATATAAATAACAAAACAATTCACAGAATTACGTTGAGAAAATAGTATGCAATTGTGAAAATACTGATTTCAGTCTAGAAGTTTTCGATTTGATTTTTAACTTGTAGTATAAATTATCGTACCTTAGGTGTGTGTTATATATCGGTCTATCTTATAATACAGCATCTCGAGGGAGTTTTCTGAACGCGCATTTGAGTAATACTAATTAGCGAGTTTCCCGTTCACTTTGTAGTGATTATGGCTTTGAGACTATTTATTAACTCTGAAAACAATATTTTCACCAACATATACAGAAGTACAAATCTTGCATGTCATTAAATATATTAATGTTTCATTTAAAATTCAAAAATCTGATTGATAGACAAGCTAACCGCTCTCACCGAACTTGTGAAAGATTTGATTTGGAGAAAATATTTGCAGACTATGCAGTATTTGTCGTCTTGCAGCTATATGTGTCTGAATAAGTCGTCTTGACCAAATTTACTTTAGCACGTGCTAACTTGTTTTACACTTCATATTATCTATTTTGTGTGAATATATTTTGTCCTTAACATGAGAATGTTCGAAGGTAGTTAAATAAAAACAATCGAAAATTCAACGGCTCCTTTTTCAAGAACAACACTTTCTCGGGCATTCGTTACTGCAAGGTTTGTGCATCTGCGCACAGGGGATAATTAAAGACAAATGTTGAATAACACAGAATTTACGTATGTTTTGATATAATTAGCAAATTATAAAGTCTACATGAAACATTATTTTCAACAACAGAACGTTTTTCAAACGTAGATCATATGGAATCTAAACCTCTTCAGAATTCAAATATATATATATATATATATATATATATATATATATATATATATATATATATATATATATATATATATATATATATATATATATATATATATATATATATATATATACTAGTGCTAAACCGTTTTTACATTACATTTCGCAATTTAATTTAATTAGAAACGGTTTGATGCTCTTTTTCAGTCATTGGATTACCCATTGTCACAACTTTTTTTGTTCATTAAAGCAACAACAAAAACGTTTGATATTGTGTTCTTGTATTCTTAGAAAAAGTAACAATAGCTTACTATTATTTTGTATATCAAGTTGACTGTTTCGAAGACTTTTTAGAAATTTAGAATTTCCAAACATACTTTATCATGATACAGCATTTCCTCTATAAGTATCTAGTCAAATAATCAAATAAAGAAAATACATATAAAACGAATAAAGTGTAGGATATAATTAAACACGAGTTGCGTTTTGTAACAAGTTTATATCGTACTTTTATGTCATATTGATGCAGATAATGTCATTTTATGAAGTTTATTTTCTCTAACCTTTAACTTTTAATATATATATATATATATATATATATATATATATATATATATATATATATATATATATATATATATATATATATATATATATATATCAGTCTGTCGACTGAAGCCAGAGGAGAAGACGATTCATAGCCAGATACAAACTTTCATGTATTGCACTCAGTATATGAGACAACTCCGCATAGTTGTGTACAATCAGATTTAATAATGTGACAGTATTCCAAATTACTACTAAGACGACATGACTAAAAAATTGTTAAAGCTACGTTAAAAATCATAATCACATCACATTACTACGGCAGCCGAGAATAATCTCAGAATGGTCACTTCTGTTGCATGTGATTTGTCCGACGTTGGGAAGTGATATTCCCAAGGGATATTTTGAGCAAAGTTTCATGTTGATGAACGCATTATAACGTTGAACGTAAATAGATCCTGAAATTTTACATCTGACGAATACAGTTTTGTTGCCTATTATCATATTTTGATGTACAGTTTTCCTCTTTTCATGCAACCTAAATAGCGCAAATGAACTATAATGCATGTACTTAATGTCAGATGAGATTTCATTTTATTATTGTGTATTTATTTAGGTTTTATATTTAATCTGTGTATTTTTTTCTTCTGGTAAGTCATGTTGTCGCGTGCATGAATGACATAAATTTAGTACATTGACATTTCCAAAGTGGAATAAAAAGATGTTTCAGAAAAAATGTTCCTTTCTAATTTCTAAATAATTCGTAGTCATACCGAAATCGTGTTTTGTTCATAAAACTGGTCTGTAGCAAACAATGTTCGCATAAACTATAATTCTCCTAGCCAGGCTAAGATGCGTGGGTTTCATTTAAATTAGGACTTATATAAGCACTCCGTCATGTTGCAACATAATAAATCGTTAGGAACAAATTTCTCAACATTTATTTTTCTTGATAGGTAATGTAACTGGACCTCTTTTCTAAGTAAAACGATGCTATAAAAGTCCACATTTGTTTCCTGATTACAGTCATCAATGTTTTTTTTTGCACAAGTGTGTTAAATGTTAATAGACATAAAACGCACATTATTCGCTGCTTTGTATTCTGGAAAAAGACGACTAAAACAGCCTAAATTGACTTTGCAGCCTGGACGAAAATGAAAACAGATTAATGGTAGCCTTATATCTGGAGAAAAAAAAACAGATTAAATTTAATATTGCGACCCGACTAAATGTAACTTTGTAACCTGCTCAAAAACATCTAATATGTGAACATGTCTTGGACAAAGACGAAATCAACGTAACATGGACTTTGTAACCTGGAAAAAGACAAAAACACCTGAATAGTGGCAGTACATCCATGAAAAAGACCAATATTACGTTCTAGTGGTGTGGTGTGGTGTGGTGTTTATGATTTTTTTAACGTAGTTTTAACAATATTTCAGTCATATCGCTACGATGTCTGCAGTGTTGCAGTTTACAGTGATGTTACATGATGTTACATGTGTGCTAGCACTGGGTCATCATGCCGCAGACATGTAACATGATGTACACCTAGTCACATTATCCTGACACTAGGCTGACCAGTCCTAACACTAACCTCTTAATGCTGAGCGTCATGCGAGGCAGCTGTTAGTACCATATTTGTAAGTCATTGGTACTACTCGACCGGGGTTCTAACCCACGACCTCCCGCATCCGAGGCGGACGCTCTAACCACTAGGCCACCTGAACGGTTATATTACGTTCTGGCTAATATAGATATTACTAATGTCCATAATGCACAAACTCTCACCCGAACGTTTCATTCAACTCCTTCCTAGATTTAAGTAGAATTGCCTTCAAATGAAAGACTTTTGCTGATTGCTTTTATTTAGCTATCAATGTAAATATTCTTTCGCTTTAAGGAGTCTCTGCAAGTTTAAAGATGACAGTTCTAAATATATACTCTATAAATCATCCCTGTCGCTTCGCGTATACCCACAATCTCGAAACAATTTCCCAAGCTTAGTTCTTCTTCGTGGCAAGGTTTAGTGCAGTTTATTTGTATTTTCTTTAATTGCTAGAAAATCTTTAAAGGATTTATATTTGCTGAATTATCTCCCTGTCAACTACTCAAGTTTTTATATATAACTGATTTCGCAGCACAAGTTTATGCTATCAAGATCGCGTGAATTTTCTTGAAAATAAATCTATAATAAGGAGCGAATGTTGTTGAAATTTGATTTGACAAGCCCAAAGTTTAACTCTTCTCATCAAAACTAGATTCATAATATAATATGTGCAGTTTTTAAGTCAGAGAACATATTTGCAATTTTTAATCCCTGTTATTGTGACTCAAATAACTTTAAATAAAACAACAAACAATGTTGTATCTTTATAAGGACCCTTAGATAAGCATTGTTGAATAGTTTGAAAGTAATAAAATTCTTCTGACCACAGCGTCTACACGAAAGCCATTGTTTTCCTACCGGCAAGTAGTTATGTAAACTGGACCACCTTTAATTGTAACTCACAACATGTGCTAAAATTAGCACAGAATCACTGCTGATGATAACAGATTGTCTTCCGTTAACATATCTTTGTTTAATGCTGTTGCTGATTATATATATATATATATATATATATATATATATATATATATATATATATATATATATATATATATATATATGAGTGATATGTGGTTATATTCCTTCATATGAAACATGTGGAGACCATATTACGTCGTCCAATGTGTCATTTGAAAACCCTCTTTAAGTTTTATAAACACCGCAAGCATGTATTTAACGACTAGTAAAGACTGCTGACTAAAAGAATTTATCAGTATGTGTAGCAAATAGACTGGTAAAGTTCTTTAGTCAATTTACAACATCATATAATTTTTTCAAATGTTTGTGACGTCAAATCATAATAGTGTGTAAAATAAATTAAATAATTTCACCTTTTAGTAATAAACGTCATTACAAGCACATTATGGTATACTGACATAAAGGTTAGAGAGAAAAATAAGAGGAAAGTTTTTACAAAATATCTTTAACTGTCTTTTTTTGTACTCACAATTAACCTGTTAAGTATGTCAAATGTACTTTGATTGATCTAGTCATCATTAATAACTAACATGAAGTAAGATGACATTTATATGGCTTCATTTTTCTAAGCGTTTTGTACGATAGTCAGTCAGGTGTATAGTCTTGCCTGACTCCATCTATGGGCATATGTGTGACCTAAAACAGACACCTTGTCGAACTCTTTCACGCCTCTAAAATTTCCGGTTCGTTAACTCCATATTTAGGCACTTCTCATTAGGTCATAGACAGATGATATATCTGAATATTAATTAGGTCAAGATATAAAAGTACGCGTGAAGCATGATGCAGTCATTAGTACATCAAGGAATATATATAAGTAAGTCGACGAAAGATCTCACTGAAAGTTCTTCAGAGTTGTAAAGATTTGAATGTACGATGACAGATTCCTTGGAAACAATGAGGAAACTAAAGTTTGATTTTAGGATGCAAGCTGCAATTTTGAGCATTTTCTTTTACATCGTTATGGTTGCAAACGGCAATCCGTTACTTGAACAGGTATTTCAATTGTTTCATTTTTACTTAGTTTAATCCTTAGGAAAATTCATTAGATGAAAGTTTCTAACGACTACCTTTATCTTCCACATTCTTCATTTCCTATCAAGTACTTACGCGATCGTCTTTAGCAGTCTTCAATCTATACAACATTACTGGAGGGAACATATTGATAAATAACGTTTATTTACTCACAAGCTTGCGTTAACTTATGGCATAATCGTTCCGTTTCAATCAGCTTATGTTTCTCTTGTTATAGCTAAAGACTCGTCTCACCGACAGATATATTGTGATCTAGTTTTGTTTAAATTTTTATACCTACTCCGTATGTTCGTAATATATTATAGCAAACGAAAACCAACGTTAATTGAATACAAAAAGAGTTGAACATCTGTAAAGTGTTTCCACTGTCTGTAAAAGTCGTTTTTGGCATAAATAAAAAAAACAAACAATTTTGACTTCAAAAATCAAAATGTTTATTTTAGTTCTCTTTGTAATACATTCCCCCAGACTTTATGTTATTGACTATACACCTAATATAACTGCTGATATTTTTAGGCGAATCTGTCGCCATTACGTTCGGCAATTAGAGAAAGAATGCAATTTTAGATTTACTTAATTATTTACATAGTTTGGCTAGTCGACAGTATGAAAACGTGGTTAGTCTTTTGTATTATATTTTAATTTCATAAATATTTATGCAACCATATCAGATTTTTGCTAAATCCGTAAATCCATCACTTACTGTAAGCTAATGTCTTGAAACTAAATAAGATTAAATAACCTCTTAGTATTCACTGTGTATTTTTTGTACTTAAAATATATTGATGTTATCTTTTAATGTGTAGTACCCTTCGAAAAATATCTTAATCTTAATCAATCTTGTATTATGCAACACCATTATATTTAAATTTGTTATTTAAAGGGTTCAGTGTTCAACCACAGAGATCATGATAAAATACTGGACGCTTCGACGTACTTTACTTTCAATATCTGCCCCGTTATGCTAGTTGAAATCAATATTGACATACAATTGTCAATTAAAGTCCTGATCTTTTAGTACCAATTTGGTGTTTTAACTTGACTCTCTTATAGGCTTCTACTGGGACAAGAAGACATTTTATGATTCTTCGACCTCTCAGACTGATCAGTTCCGTCTCTGATTTAGGATCATCAGCACATATTTCATCTTCCGGTCTTGGTGCATCGAGAGCAATTGTAAACAGGTAAGTCTATATTTCAACTGATAGATGCCGTTTTATTGAATTCAGTAATTATCATACATTAAATATGTATAAATTGTCAAGGTCGGCATTAACGTTGACAATGTATTTTTATTTCTACCCCTAACATCTGCTGAGCGATTATATCATATTTGAAGACTGGTGACCGACATATAACTTAGGCAATCATTGCAAGCAGTAGTTATTAGGTATATATCTGGTTGCATTTTAATAAATTCATTCTCAACTTTTGTAGTCTTTTTAGAAGTTCTATTCTGTCAAATACATCTATAAACCGTAGGATCGATATCATCAATGCCTATAAATGTAAGTTTTTATATCCTATAACAGTTTATTAAAGACGGGTAAGGTTAAAATATGAAAGATACATGTATCAGTTTGTAAGGGAACAATATGAGATATTCACGTATCTTTGAATAGTTTGAAATGTCAGGTTATGTAAATCACGCCAAATTACAAAAAGACACTTGATATACATGCTGTCTCTGAATTTTAGCTTTCTTCAATGAAATCAATATAGTCTGTCTATATTATCTGTTTATTTGTTTCAGCAATCATCAATTGTTGCCGACGATAAACATAAAAAACACCAACAGCTTCAGATCATTTAAATTACCTTCTTCCCAGTTTCAAGGTGTCCATATGTCCAACGGTCTTACCAAGAGCATTCAGCACAGCAAATCACACACTCAAGTATATAATTCGAGCAATGTAGTTAATAATGGAAGGAAGGCATTTGCTAGTTCGCATTGGAATGCTGAGAATAATAGTTCAAGAAATATCAAACAGACATTTGTCATAGCGAATACAGCTAACATCATCACCAGTCATCCAGGAGACAATGACCAAACGATATCTCGCCAGAGAATAAATTCTATTGTTATAAACAATAATAACGTGCATGGTAACGGTGTAATGAAAAATAACAAAGCAAATGGCGGAAGTTCCATAGTGAATGACATCAAGAACAATATCAAACAATTACATGGGATGCTCTCCTCGGATTCTTCCAAACCTTATTCACCAGTGCTAAATCATGCTTTGTTGGGGCCTTTAGCAATATCGCAACCAATAAACACCACGCACACATCATCCGCCAGTTCCTCCGCTAACATCGTGACTGATAATCCAAATTCACCAATACATGGACAAGAAGGTACGGGAAGAAAGCTCAATGGTGACCAATTTCATCAACAGCAAGTACAAAGACATGACCCTGTTCAGGAACAAAATGCAACACATCTAGCTATGGCCATAACCAAAGCACTTTTGCAAAATCCGGAAACTAGAACAATGTTTGGACAACCTCGTACCAATGTAAAAGAAATAAAGTCTTTATTGTCATCACTGTTTCCTGAATCACAAGTTCACAATAATTTGTCATCTGCTAGTGCATCGCCATCAAGCCATCTTCACGATACTCAGCGTGTTGCATTTACTGCGGAATCTGCATCTTCCAACATTAGCTTCATCGCATCACCTATTCCGCATACCAGTCCGTCTCCTTGGGAGCCTACTCCAAACCAAAATATACCAAATGGACAACATCCTTCTGATGCAAGTAGTAACCAACGGGGGCATATAGGAATGCAGACTACCTCATCTAAGCCTCATGTGCCAATTCATTTTATAAAACAGAATGGCAAAGTAGATCAGATGACCAGTGAACCAATAGGCCATCACATTTCAAATAGTGGCAACATCAAACTTATTGAAAAACTTCCTTCCCATGCAGGTACGTTTGGAATTCCATCTTTTAATGGACATGGGACAATAGGTAGTCAACATTCAAACATAATTCATAGTGAAACAAAAATAGATATTCGACCAAACATAAATATCAATTCAGCAAGCAATACAGGCCTTCGTCTAATTACAACTGCACCTTCCTGGATGATTGGAGGACAGTACAAAAATGTTACGCATGATCTCAATCCATCTGTTGACTCTCATATTCCAAGCAAGAGTGGACAAGCAGGGAACAATTCACCTCTTCATCATCAAGGGAATCAAATATCTTCTTTTCCAATAAACATACACCCTTACCAACGAAATCCACAAAATGAATCAGTTGATATATACAGCACAGCAATATCAAGTATTGTTTCACTTCTTAATATGTTGGGTAATACAACTTTAAACAGTAGTCCAGCTCAACCACAACCATTGTATCCAATTAGTCAGCATCATGATATGATTACTCAAGGACAAACGACGCCGTTTTCTGGTTTTGCTCATGAACACAGATACAATCATTCTGGTGGGCACCTTCCAGCTGGTCCAATCAATCATGGCCATATGAATTCCAATGGGCATCAACAAGGCAACCCGACAGCGCAACATGATCCTGCTCAGAGTCATTCAAGTATCCACAAACCAAACGGGCAACTTAATCATGGCTCTAGTAATTCCAATGGTCATCGCCAAGGCAATCCAACATGGCCACATGATCGCATTCACATTCAATTAAATGTTGGTGAACCGACTGTAACACTGAATCATGGACCTAATAATTCCAATAGTCATATACCAGGAAGCCAAACAGGGCCAAATGATGCTGCTCAGAGTCACCCAAGTGTCCACCAACCAGCCGGGCCACAACTTCATGGCCTTAGTAATTTCGTTAATCATCAACACGGAAGTCAGACAGGGCCACTTGATGCTGCTCAGAATCACCCAAGTGTCCATCACCCATCCAGACCACTAAATCATGGCATTAGTAATTTCAATAGCCATCAACAAGGAAGTCATACAGGGCCACATGATCCTGCTCAGAGTCATTCAAGTGTCCACCAACCAGCCGGGCCACTCAATCATGTCATAAGTAATTCAAATAGTCATCAACAAGGAAGTCATACAGTGCCACATGATCCTGCTCAGAGTCATTCAAGTGTCCACCAACCAGCCTGGCCACTTAATCATGTCATAAGTAATTCAAATAGTCATCAACAAGGACGTCATACAGGGCCACATGATCCTGCTCAGAGTCATTCAAGTGTCCACCAACCAGCCGGGCCACTCAATCATGTCATAAGTAATTCAAATAGTCATCAACAAGGAAGTCATACAGGGACACATAATCCTTCTCAGAGTCATTCAGGTGTCCACCAACCAGCCGGACCACTCAATCATGGCATTAGTAATTCAAATAGTCATCAGCAAGGAAGTCATACAGTGCCACATGATCCTGCTCAGAGTCATTCAAGTGTCCACCAAACAGCCTGGCCACTCAATCATGTCATAAGTAATTCAAATAGTCATCATCAAGGAAGTCAGACAGGGCCACATGATCCTGTTCAGAGTCATTCAAGTGTCCACCAACCAGCCGGACCACTCAATCATGGCATTAGTAATTCAAATAGTCATCATCAAGGAAGTCAGACAGGGCCACATGATCGCATTCATATTCAAGTTAATGTTGGTCAACCGACTGGAAACCTTAATCATGGCCCTAGTAATTCTAATACACATCAGCAAGGAAATCCGACTAGGTCACATGATCCTGCTCAGAGTCAATCAAGTGTGCACCAGTCATCCGGGCCTTTTAATCATGTCATTAGTAATCCCATTAATCATCAGCACGGAAGTCAGACAGGGCCACATGATCCTGCTCAGAGTCATTCAAGTATTCACCAACCAGCCGACTCCCTCAATCATGGCATTAGTAATTCAAATAGTCCTCAACAAGGGAGTCCATCAGGGTCCCACAATGCTGCTAACAGTCATTCACCAGTCAGTCAACCGGCCGTTCCACTTACTCATGGCAATATTCATTCCAGTGGAAATCAACAAGGCGTCTGGACAGCGCCACATGATCCTGCTCAGAGTCATTCAGGTGTCCACCTCCCAAATGGACAATTTAATCATGTCTCTAATAATCCCAATGGACAGCATCAAGGCAATCCGACAGGGTCACATGATCGCATTCACATTCAAGTAAGTGTTGGTCAGCCAACTAGAAACGTTAATCATGGCCCTGTTAATTCTAATACTCATCAGCAAGGAAATCCGACAGGGCCACATGCTCCTGCTCAGAGTCATGCAAGTGTTCACCAACCAGCCGGACCACTAAATCACGGCCTTAGTAATTCTATTAGTCATAAGCACGGAAGTCAGACAGGGCCACATGATCCTGCTCAGAGTCATTCAAGTGTCCACCAACCGGCCGGGCCACTAAATCATGGCATTAGTAATTCCATTAATCATCAGCACGGAAGTCAGACAGGGCCACATGATCCTGCTCAGAGTCATTCAAGTGTCCACCAACCAGCTGGGCCACTAAATCATGGCCCTAGTAATTCCATTAATCATCATCAAGGAAGTCCTATAGGGCCACATGATCCTGCTCAGGGTCATGCAAGTGTCCACCAACCACCCGGGCAACTAAATCATGGCCCTAGTAATTCCATTAGTCATCGGCACGGAAGTCAGACAGGGCCACATGATCCTGCTCAGAGTCATGCAAGTGTCCACCAACCACCCGGGCAACTAAATCATGGCCTTAGTAATTCCATTAATCATCAGCACGGAAGTCAGACAGGGCCACATGATCCTGCTCAGAGTCATTCAAGTGTCCACCAACCAGCCGGGCCTCTAAATCATGGCCCTAGTAATTCCATTAATCATCATCACGGAAGTCAGACAGGGCCACATGATCATGCTCAGAGTCATGCAAGTGTCCACCAACCAGCCGGGCAACTAAATCATGGCCCTAGTAATTCCATTAGTCATCGGCACGGAAGTCAGACAGGGCCACATGATCCTGCTCAGAGTCATTCAAGTGTCCACCAACCGGCCGGGCCACTAAATCATGGCATTAGTAATTCCATTAATCATCATCACGGAAGTCAGATAGGGCCACATGATCCTGCTCAGAGTCATTCAAGTGTCCACCAACCAGCCGGGCCACTAAATCATGGCCCTAGTAATTCCATTAGTCATAAGCACGGAAGTCAGACAGGGCCACATGATCCTGCTCAGAGTCATTCAAGTGTCCAACAACCGGCCGGGCCACTAAATCATGGCATTAGTAATTCCATTAATCATCAGCACGGAAGTCAGACAGGGCCACATGATCCTGCTCAGAGTCATTCAAGTGTCCACCAACCAGCCGGGCCACTAAATCATGGCCCTAGTAATTCCATTAGTCATAAGCACGGAAGTCAGACAGGGCCACATGATCCTGCTCAGAGTCATTCAAGTGTCCACCAACCAGCCGGGCAACTAAATCATGGCCCTAGAAATTCCATTAATCATCAGCACGGAAGTCAGACAGGGCCACATGATCCTGCTCAAAGTCATTCAAGTGTCCACCAACCAGCCGCCTCCCTCAATCATGGCATTAGTAATTCCAATAATCATCAACAAGGACTTTCGACAGGGCCACATGAACCCGTGCATAGCCATTCCAGCGTCAATCAGTCGATTGGGCATCTAGAACACGGTGGAAGTCAACATGGTAGTTCATCTGGGCAAGCTGAACATTCTAGATTGCCAGGCCATCAAGTACATATAAATAATTCAAGCCAAACGCCGATCCAGAATGCCTTGCGGAATAAAATTAACTCTCAACTTCATCGTGACGTCCAACATCTGATTCTACAGGAAACACAAGGTCATCCCACTTCAAACAGAAATATTGTTCTGGATACTCAAATCATTGATCATCCATCACCGCCAAGACCTCAAAGATCAACAAAAAATACCATGGACGGTAGACTTGATTCCATAAGGAGAATGAAAAGAGTAGCTCTACATCCGATCAGCAAACACGCCCCAGACTCCGTTATTCTGATCTCTAGTAGTGGAAATATAGCCAAATCTCAACGTTCACATCAACAGACTGGTAACAGAAAATCATCTGATAATTTATCGAATCCCAATACAGAAGTTTATACGCCTCTAATAAATGACGTTCCATTAACATGGCCACATGACTTCAAAATTTCCCACGTCGAACAACCAGGAGGAACATCGCAGCTTATTATAGATGTTGGAAAAGGCAACGTGAAGAAAAGATATATGGTATCTGCTCACTCTAAACGTATCAACTCCACAACAACTTTACCTCAACTTGAACCATTGAGAAAACTTCAAAGACTTACTCAGACTCCTATGCCGACTACTACAACACAAGTGACAAATATAACAACAGAAGAACCGCCAGAATATGAAGCCATATGAAAGGTCTTCGTTGACAATAGTTTGAAATCGAGTGGAAAGACTTACAAAGTACTTATCTATTGTGAATTCTAAATGATTCTTTACTAGTGCAAGGCATCGATCAACATATACGTCTGATATATTTTCCTTCAGCAACAATGTATATAGGAAAACAACAAACATTTTGAGGCTTTTTAACCATATTAGCTGCATTTACAATTGTTGAACCTGCAGTACTAATGAAGGAAGTATTTTTTGTTATAAAATAGATGAGAAATATTTAAACTTGGTAAAGCTTTGCCTTCGGTAAATGTTGGCTTGTGAAAGGCTTTTTGAAAGAAACAATTCATTTTTGCTGATATGACATTTTCCTTTTGACCAAATGAGCACTTTTCAAGATTAGTTTTATAAAATGGTGTTATCTTCTTACACAATAACAATTCAAGGACCTGAATCTAATAACTCTGTTTAGAAATCCATTTAGAAGGTATTGTAAAGGATTTGTGTGATTTTTTTGGTTAAAAATAGGGATATTTCTTTGCATTAACCACCCCACCATTCGGTATATAGATATCATTTTGATACGTACATCGAAATCTGACATTGCGTAATGAATCGAGAAATGAGGAATTACGTTGTTCTCACTATTTCATCATGCTACGACAGATTTGGGGTAGCACTTTTTTTCAGTATGCCACGTGTCCAGCATAGAATGCAACTTTGCACTTTGTCTGACATGCTGAAAATGACAGTAGTTTAGATGTTTTGTGAGTGTATGGAGGGGAACTACTTGAACTGTGATATACCAAAATAGCACAACCTCTTACATGCTACAGTTGTTATAGACTGCTGATGTTTATTTTTAATGTCATATTTAGTTAGTTTTTATGGTTTTCCGGAAAAGCAATAATAAACATTGTTTTAAAAATCATCCCAATCGGTTTAAATTACAATAATTATGGGATAATTTGTCTCACGGGGAAAAAATTGTATTAAACAGCATTTTGTTTCGTCGTAAATATTAACCATATCGTGTTTGATGCAAGATAAAATCTCTAATTGGGAGCAAAAGAAAAGTGGAGCAGGGTGATTGATGTCGTTATTTGACAGGCGCGTCGTAAAATGTTGTCTTTTAAAAACGATTTATGGCAACAGTGTTAGTGATAGGTTTGCACTCTTAATCTCGTTTCATCGATCATGCGGAAAAAATTTGATATTTTATTTAGGTTTTATTTTCTGCTTTTATATCATGCTTGCATGCATCGAAAAGGTCAATTTGTCAGTAGTTTGCAGTGTGAGACTACTTTAATTAAGTAGATCTATTTGTAATTTATCTCTTTTTGCAATTATTTAAATCCAAGCGTATGAATTTGATTTTTCAAATGCGTGATTCTTTTCCAATGTCCTGTTTGGTTTAAAATGACAATACTATTATCCAAATTGCCAATTGTAGCTCTTTGTGATGAAATTATTTCATATTATGCCAGGTAATTACGTTTGCAAGAAACATTAGCTTGTACTGTAAATTAATCCAAATTAAATATAAAACTGTTGATGCTTTCTAAAAAAATTGATCGGATATAGTGTCATGCTTTTCAACAGCTTTACTAAATACAATACCGGAAAAATAGATTTTAGCTTAGATTGAGACATCAAACAATAGCGATT
>JAEAOA010000720.1:1815000-1872500 GCA_016746295.1 Potamilus streckersoni
CTTATGATTATATAGAAATTATATAATGCAAATCCTAGTTTCAGTATATTTTAAACTTGTACCGATTTTACTAAACAGTTTATGACCTTATAGTAAAACAAAACGTGTTGGAGAAAATTGATTTTGAATAAAGATAATAAAAAATAAAGATATCCGAAGAATTTCTGTCTGTTTGTCTGTCTGTCTGTCTGTCTGTCTGTCTGTATGTATGTATGTATGTATGTATGTATGTATGTATGTATGTATGTATGTATGTATGTATGTATGTATGTATGTATGTATGTATGTATGTATGTATGTATGTATGTATGTATGTATGTATGTATGTGATTCATTAAACCTGCGTTAATCTGATTCTATTTCTATATCAGCCTGTCTTTCTTTCCGTGTGTGTTTCTCTGACAGCTAGATTTCCTATATATGTATGCACCTATCTGTTTATCAGTGTGAGTTGTTGTGTGAAGGTCTGCTGATGACTTTTCTGACAAATTAATTGGCTGTCTATTCATCTTTCCACTAGTAATAAGAACAATATTGACTTAAATATTCTAAATATGCAATTAAAATGCTTAAAGGCAATTCTCTCTCTCTCTCTCTCTCTCTCTCTCTCTCTCTCTCTCTCTCTCTCTCTCTCTCTCTCTCTCTCTCTCTCTCTCTCTCTCTCTCTCTCTCTCTCTCTCTCTCTCAACAAAAATACCGATAGCAGATGATATAACGTACCTCAAGTAAAAGTAATTATGTATGTTTCTATGTATGTATATATGTATGTATGTATGTATGTATGTATGTATGTATGTATGTATGTATGTATGTATGTATGTATGTATGTATGTATGTATGTATGTATGTATGTATGTATGTATGTATGTATGTATGTATGTATGTATGTATGTATGTATGTATGTATGTATGTATGTATGTATGTATGTATGTATGTATGTATGTATGTATGTATGTATGTATGTATGTATGTATGTATATATGTTGTATGTATCTATGTATGGATGTATGTATGGATGTATGTATGTATATATGTTGTATGTATCTATGTATGGATGTATGTATGGATGTATGTATGTATGTATGTATGTATGTATGTATGTATATGTATATATACTATATATACATATATATATATATATATATATATATATATATATATATATATATATATATATATATATATATATATATATATATATATATATAAAAAGTCAAAATATATTTATTTTTGGGGGGTGGTGTTTTCTGACCTAAAACCATTATTGCTTTTTAAACCTTATATATATATATATATATATATATATATATATATATATATATATATATATATATATATATATGTATATATCTTTATATATATATATATATATATATATATATATATATATATATATATATATATATATATATATATATATATATATATATATATATATATATATATATTTATATATATATATAAAAAGTCAGAATATATTTATTTTTGAGGGGGTGGGGTTTTCTGACCTAACACCATTATTGTTTTTAAACCTTATATATATATATATATATATATATATATATATATATATATATATATATATATATATATATATATATATATATATATATATATATATATATATATATATATATATATATATCTTATATATATATATATATATATATATATATATATAAAGATATATATATATATAAAGATATATATATTTATATATATATATATCTCTGTATATATATCTTTATATATATATATATATATATATATATATATATATATATATATATATATATATATATATATATATATATATATATATATATATATATATATATATATATATATATATATATATATAAGGTTTAAAAACAATAATGGTGTTAGGTCAGAAAAACCCACCCCCTCAAAAATAAATATATTCTGCCTTTTTTTCCCACCGCAGAGACCCCATGTCCTTAAAAATAACAACCGTCTTATCTCACAAAATGATGAAAGTTTAACACGAAAAGGGATTCTAGCTCAATAGATTTTTTTATATTAAACAATAAAATATTGATATAAAATGTATTGTTATAATCCAATCCAACATGTTGGGTCCGATTTAAGAAATAATTTTGTAAGAGATTTAATTCAATCAAATTTGCCTCAAGCTATGCTCAAAATCAACTAAAATAATAAGCAATTGAATCAAAAATGTTCGTTATCATATATCACCGACATATGGACCAGTATGATTATTCGAGACTGAAAATGACGGACAAATAAGAGGTTGGACAAATGATCTAAGACGCGATGCCTTTTTGTTTTATAGTTATCGACCATAACAGCACTGCTTAGTTTTTTTGGGCGGGTTTGGGAAATTACTAGTGTTTGTATCCTTGAGACATTTTTTTTATCGGTAATTTAAACCCTATAAATTCCGGTATCAGTTCTGCATTTGCGAAAATGACTAGCAACTCCTCTTGCATAATTGCTAGTAGTTAGCGTTATATAAACATGGTTATTGTAGATTCCCGCTTATAAGTTGAGTACAATTGCACATTGAGCAGACCCGTATATGCTGTTGTATAATGCACCAACAGATCTTGGTCTGCGCAGTTTTGCAATAAGTAATCAGTAAAGAAACAATATAAACATATATATATATATATATATATATATATATATATATATATATATATATATATATATATATATATATATATATATATATATATATATATAATATAATATAATATAATATAATATAATATAATATAAATATAAATATATCTTAAGACACATAATGCTATTAGTATCCTTGACATCGGTCGATGTCTAGCCGAGTTTCCTCAAAATTCAACAAAAAATTACACAAACAAGTTTTATCCGGTTCAAGAAACTGGGAAAAGATTTGAAAGGACATTGAAGTAGTGACACCAGTTTCTTACCATTTATATGTGGACTCTGATTCTGATAACTTAGAAGGGCACATGAGTTTGTTTCTCTGCTGTCCGTAAGATAAGTTAGCTAAACCTTTTGAATGAAGTTTATATGTAACCTCTGATCATGTTGGTATCTGTTATTTAACTTTAAATTTGTTTTCGTCGTTTTATTGCAGCAAGATTTTCATTAAATATTTTCACACTAACAAAGCCATCATCGTTAACTAATTTATTTCTGCGATTTATGTCATTACAAATTCTGTCGAAACTCTTTTACGAATATTTCCCTTCGACTTACCGAACAGCGATTTGTTCATCTAATTGAAAAAGTTTTTTTTCTCAAAATCTGTTTTAAACAGACCACGACGTTTCGTATTTATATCATTGTGATATGACATTCACCTCGACTGATTAAACTTTAGCACGCGATGTACATTTCTCAGAATTAGTACAGCATCTACTGCTTGTTTTAAATTTTCGTAAAGTATAACGTAATATCTTTTATTTAACAAATTTGGAAACAGCTTATTAACAATCGAATATTCTGATGCAGTCGATGCTCGTTGTTCAGGTGATAATAAACTATAATCAATCATCATTGATTCTGCTCAGAATGGATAATCGTTATTTAGTTCGTGTAAAGGACTTGGGTAATCTAGATCAACTTCAACAAGATATGAAACATCTGAAAAATTATTATTAATAATTCTATTTCATATTTTTTAGTTTCTTGAAGAAATGTATAGGAACTTATACAATGAAATCAAGTATATGGCGTTGATTAAACCACAACCTTATAAATTCACACAATGTATATGATTCAATAGGAGATTCTTGTCACAATTTTCCAGCTATGTGGTATTAACTGCTGCATATTTTTTGTTATAACGCAAATTCTACTTCTGACACCATTTTTAATATAGTTAAACATATTAACATGTGCTAAAAGATCCAGTTTTCTTTTGCTTGTTTTGACAGAGCGTCCCACGACAAAACGGGAACAGACTAATACCAACAAGGGTCAAATTCCTAATTTGTATTACTAATTTGCAACTAAATTTATTTTAAATATCTTTTGCATATTTGTATTACTTGTCATCAGTGATATCTTCATTTTAGAGTTTCGAGTAAATGCTATCTTTATCAAGTAGAGAAGTGTTATTAAATCTGCTCCAATCGTCGATATATTCATACGGAAATATACCTTTTTTGTTAGATCGATATAGTTCTCACCAAAGCAATTTTGTAGGTTAGTGAAATTGCTAGAACCTTTTACAAGCTCGTCTAATGATTTTGCCATAAATCGCAGACTGTCTTTAAAACGTAATTTACCAAGTTTCGCTGACATATACTTTTCAAACTTGTTTGAAATACATTTTACTGTATTATGTAATTTTAGTTTAGCTTTAGCTTTAATATTTTCATTACTAAATGCTTCTACAATGATATATCTGTCATAGCCACACAAGTTACGTGAAACTACGGGAATAAAATCTCGAGCATGAAATTTTAAATTACATCTTTTATGAGCTCCTCCACGATATTGTCCGGTCAAATGACACCTTATTATCAACTCAGCTGGAGTCTATTTATTTTTTTTAAAAAAACCATACAGCTAGATTTTCACCTCTATATAACTTTATCGGAGCTGAAAATTTATCTTTAGCGCAAAAAACTACTTTATAGCTACTCCACAAGGAATACGTTGTTGTATTTTCTAGTACTTGATTTATTCGGATTATATCCTGCTCCAGTTACATTAACGACTATACACTATATATCAGTGCAAAAAACAAAATGAATATTTAGTTTACAATCATAACTTTTAAATTTTAATATTTTTCCTTTTGCTAGACATAGTAATTTTTTAACGTTGACACAGTATTTGAGATGATCTTGTAATATTCGATAGCCAGAGAAAAAAAAAACATGCGAACATTTATTACAGAAATATTTTTTTTTTTACGACAATGTCTGCCAAATAAGCCGTTAAATAATTTTATCCAACAACAATGTCCCTGATAAAAAAATTAATTTATTGTATTTTGTGTAGGCTTTCTGACATATAACTCAGGTAAACTATTTCTTTGTCATCTAGTCCGAACACATTTACTTAGTGTTTTTTTTTTCATCAAACTTTGGTTACGATTTTCCTCCACTGGAGAGTCAATGCAATCAAAATTAATTCGTCTTTGTGCGGAAAATACTTGTTAACGCGATCAGCATTTTGTACTTCTAGAAATATCGCAGAAAGATTAGACCACTAAAAATATATCATTGTTTTTACATTTATTTTTTGCTTTGTGAAAAAAAACTTTTTATCATTTCAAATTTCCAACCCATTCCTTATGCAGTATATTATTCTAATGTTTTTTTTTCTGGTGTATTTCGTTGGCAATATTTGTTACATTTAATATTTCTCTCGATTTAGCCGTTAGATATGGTTCAGAACTTTCGATATCCAAACATTTTCATTAAAGACTTACATCACAGAATTCCTCAAATGCGTGAAGCTTTGATAAAATCGTATGAAATTGGACTATGCCTTTGATACTTTTATGAACAGTAAGTTCTTAAGATATAACAGGTTGCAAATGATAAAATAATCTTGTAGAATTAAAATTTGCTAAAATATTTTGATTATCAAGTTCGAGACTAATATTAAACCCACAAAATGCTTTAGATTTTTTTCGGATTTGATAATGTTTAGCAATATCTTGCAATCTTAACATTATATATAGTAATATTTTATATTTAATTGAATTTTGTATTTAATTAGAGATATGAAAACCTTATAGTGTAAGGACAGAAATTGTGAGATGTCTGAGATTAAGGGCAGATGAGCAAGAATTTAATCACGTAAACCAAAAATACACTTTACATTTTGCAAATATGTTAGGTTCTGTTAATAATATCAAATATAAATTATGTTGGCACATCAACACCAGATAAAATAATAATTTCAGTAAAAGGCGATGATTCAGAAAAACATAAAATGTTTAGAAAAGATTTTATTTAATATTTGTTTTCCAGAAGGACAACGAGTATACAGAGCAAATAGCGCAGTTGCTGATTACAATATTGAGTATGTAGTATTACAAAATGAATTTCAGCCTCATCCAGTATTCGATTTATATGAAACAAATGATACTGAAAATAATAGACAGAGAAAAGGTTATAAATTTGCAGAACAGTGGATATCTAGATGTGACGGTATGTGGAACAAAACACTAACCAATTTTATTATCAATCTCACAGGTTTGTGTTTGAAACTTGTAACGGACTTATACCTAACGGACTAGTTGTTAATCATATAAATGGTATGAAATCGGATAATTGTCTGGTAAAACTAGATTTAGCTTCATCAAAAGAAAATACTAGAAGATGAAATAATTATAATAATCCAGCTAGACAAATAATTTCAATAAATCTAGAACTTTTGAAGAAATAAAATTTAAATCAATAACTTTTGCGGACAAATATCATAAAATTAATATATCATAAAATTAATCCAAAAAGCAGTAAACTTTGTAGCTGATAATGTAATGAAATCAGCAACGTCAATGTTGACATTTGATAGATTTATTTTATATACGATAACTAATGATATTCTCTATATCATCTCGAGTAAGACAATTATGACTAAATTACATAACATCGTCACGATTAAATCGTATGTTATCGTTTTATTTGTACCAAGTTTTATTTGTCTGTTACTATTCATAAAAATCTGTCAGATTGGCCTAATGTTATGATAGCATCAACAAAATAAAAACTGTTTCCTAACAAATAATTTCAAATTGCCTCAGCTAATTCTTTGTGATTTAGTATATTAACTCTTTGATTATATTTTATTTCTCCGAAAATCTTCTTCATTAATTAGATTAAAGATCATTATAATAATGAACATAATCGATAGACTAGTTCAACTACATTCGGGAGATTTTGTTTTAGTTTCAAATTTAACATTAGAAAATATTACTAATGATAGATTTGCTGGTGATATTGAAATTGACATTTACATAACAATGACGATGACGACAATGATGTTGTTGTTAGCAAAACAAATTAAGCAATCCAACTACTTGGCGATATGATGCTAAATACTATATTACAAAAATATTAAAATTCAATTTAAAATTAAAATTCAAATTAAAAATTCAAATTTTAAAATTCAAATTAAAATTCAAAATATCAGATATATTGGCAACCTATATAACCTTTTTAAAAGTAAGACTAACTGGACGATAAAGAAAAATAAAATAAGATTTTATTTTTGTTAAGATATTTAACTTAATGACTGCTGATGACATAAAAAAACATACACTACATTTCTCTATGTAAACAAGCAAAATGTTAATTACTATAAATAAAATACAAACAAATTTATAATAATATTATTCCATCGATTTAGATTGTACCCAGCTATTAAATGAATCGCCATATCCACGCCATTTGATAAAACATTTGTCACTGAACTTTTCAATAACTTTTTCAATGACAAATATATCTTGATTTGTTTTTTGAAGTTCATGCTCGTAAAAACTATAAGTAAAAGTCTCACATAACAAATCTTTCAGCGAGTATATAGCTGGTATTATTAAAAGTACTTTATCAACAAAATATCCTTTCTCAAATGTTTACGTCGTAAAAGAAATTCTAACTTTGTCACCAACTTTAAATTTCTACCATAGCCATATATTTTTGTTTCCTAATATTGGATTGGCTATCGTGTTGATTGCAAACATTGCAATGGTTCGATGTTTTCTTTTATTATATTCGTCAACATTTTTCTGTAAATTGTCAAGATATTTACTTGTATTTTTAACTGTCAAATATTTGTGGATTTTTTGTTGAGTGTACGATTTAATTGCTCGACGATGACGCTTTTCCTTCATTTCCTGTAACATATTTTTAATGTTGATTTGTTCTAAAATCTGTTCAATTTTTTTATTAAAAACTCTGCTACATGATCAACCCATGTAATATTTGTGTTTTTTTCTGTAGTTGTTATTATTTTTTAATGCAGTGGTCATCGATGTCCCTGTTTTATCTGAATCGGGTATACTAAACGTGTATTTACCAAACAGATATACAACAATCAAAAGATATCTCTTGTTATCGTTAAAATGAACAAGATTTGAGACAGCAACTAAATATATTGCCCAAATATCATCAAAGGCATTTGCGACAACTTTGAGTCGCGGAAACTATTTTTCGGTTTGTTTTGCTCAGACGCTAGATCATCATATAATTTTTTTTTTTACCGAAACGGAGTTTTTGTTTTGGTCGTTGTATAGACGTTCAATGTCAATGCATCAGATATGATGGCACATAGCTATTGCAGAACTTGATTGCAAGGTTCTTTTCCTGGCAGTGGATTATCGTTCTCGTCAAGTTTTTTTTTATCTAGAGGATTATAATGTCCAGCATATTTATGGCCTGGCAATGTCCAACCGCCTTTTGTTTCCGCCAATTTGCCAATTAATTTATGTACATCTATTCCTCTTCCAATTATTTCTCTGTTGTTACATTAATGACAATATGTAGAAATTTAATTTTGCTCACAATATAAATCTGTATTACAATCGCATGTCATTATTTATTTATTCATTTACTAAAATAATTTACCTGCCGTTATCAGGACAACCCGCTCCGAACAACTTTGTTTATGGCAAAATATAAACTTTTTTTCTCCAGATTGCACAAATATTTTTCAGCATTATCGTATAATATTTATGTTTTTTCTGCTTTTTCATCGTTATTTTTCTGTATTACCTTTACACTTAAGACAATATGTTGACATCGTATATAAGTGAGTTTAGATAAAATTAAAACTCGAAGCATTTCAAGCTCTGCAAAAATTAAATGCAATTTCATCATTAAAGTTAGAGAATTGTTTTACAAACTGCAAAATATACTTAAAAAATCTTGATATTTAGCCATCTGTTTAATAGACATTATGTAATAATACCCACAAACGGAAGTTCCACCTGGTAGAATATGATTAGACGAATATTTGTTAGTTTGTTTTTACTTATATATATATTTTTCCTTGTCACCTGTTGGAGTTCAAAGCGAATCAAAATAATTGTTATCAAAAACAGCCACCCAATGTATACCAGATACATCACTGAAATCTAATATATTTATAACGTTTGAACCTGGAGACGCTAGCATTTCTGACGACGGAATCGCTATAAGTTCATATTTAGAATAAGCACTGTTGAAATTGATTACCTTTTTTAGTTTATCAAGTAGATCAAAGTTACTTAACGCGGATGACTTCATTTCATTGTTACTGGCGTAATTAGTCCTGGTCCTCGTCCTAATAATAGACCTGGCAATATACTTCCCGACAATCCTGCTAGTAATGGAGCTATTGGAATAAATGTACCCTTTCGCCTCAGTCGTATCATTATTTATCGTTGTTGTCTTTCTTTTTACCGTTTTTCGTCTGGGCATTATATTTATCTTTAGTCAACAATTTTCTTATTCCATGACCCTCACGCGTCTTTTTCGTTGCTCCACACACTGCTCAAGACGCTGATACCAATCACCAATGTACCAAGTACTGGCGAAATTTTAGGTATTAATGTTTTGGCCATTAGAGATAGTGCCGGACCAAAGAAATTACCGTGTTTTGTCATCGCTGTTAAATGTGCAGCACTTCAAATTAATACAAAAGGGTTTTGCTCTCCTGTCTCTTTTTTGCAGCAACAGCTACTGATTGTTTAACTTAGCCATCAGTCAATTATATTTCCTTTTACAATATATATATATATATATATATATATATATATATATATATATATATATATATATATATATATATATATATATATATATATATATATATACACACACACAGAGAAAGATTACACTTAAAGCTTTTCAAACTTGGACAGACATTTTACCTCCGACGCAGTTAATTGTAACACATCTATCGCTTATACATACAACTGCGCTGCTGCGACTGTTCCAAGTGTCCAAGTAATTTCAGTATCAGCTGTGCTATCTACATCTATGCTTAAAGTAATATTGGATACAGTGTATGAAATTCCCCTAAAGATATCTGAGATGCATCTCCAACGACCTTATATTTCTGCATTGCTTCGAGTAAGTACATTTATGGTCTACTAATATTTTTATTGGCGTCTTCTGCAAAATCAGTAGTTCTGGATGTTGCTTTAAATGTATTCCAGCGTATATACGTCTTACATAAGCTCGCCATATGTTGTTGGTGGTATTCGGAACTGCTTATATATATATATATATATATATATATATATATATATATATATATATATATATATATATATATATATATATATATATATATATATATATATATATATATATATAAAGAATGCAAATCATATAACAAATAACAACCCTTTCAAGCGTACTGGATCCACCAAGGGATCACGTGTGTCAGGGATTGATTAAAATAGATGCAATAAACTGACGACGAACAGTACGAAACTAGTAACTAACTAGCCTAAGCGCTTTCGACTCTTAATGAGTCTTTTTCAAAGGCAAATGCAAAACATATATACGACAAAGGAATTACACAAAAAAGTAAAAATAGATGTCGCTTTGGATTGGTGACTTTTAGGGAATTATACACCGTTTTCAGTTTCCGCAACTGGTATATACAAGCTGGTTGTATTTATAGTTCTTACACATGTGGAGACAGCCATGTAGAGGTTTACAAACAAAACGTGTTTGTGTTTATTTGTTTGTCGTATATATGTTTTGTATTTGCCTTTGAAAAAGACTCATTAAGAGTCGAAAGCGCTTAGGCTAGTTAGTTACTAGTTTCGTAATGTTCGTCTATAGTTTATTGCATCTATATATATATATATATATATATATATATATATATATATATATATATATATATATATATATATATATATATATATATATATATATATATATTATTTTGCTGAATTACATTCTGTCTATGTATTTTTTCAGAACATCATTTAATTCCGCCATTTTATTTATTAAAATAGTTGTTCGTGACATCCGCAACGCAAGTTTCTTTATAACAAACTGCAAATTATCCCCGCCAAATTGAAATAATCATTTTGTTCTGATCGATTTAAAATAAGTGTACGCTTAACTCCACAAAATAATTTATTATAATCGCGGCAAAAAAAAACAACAAATATTGTACTTAACGGCAGCATCATTGTAATTAGATATTATCATGCTACAAGTCCCTTTCTCTTAGGTTAACCCTCATTATAACGTTTAATTAGAAATCTAATATTGTCAATAACTAAATCAAATATTTCAACAACAGTTGCAGCCGTAGCAGGTAGTGCTATACCAATATTATTACAAGTTGCGATAAATGAGGTTCTTACTGCAACTGGATTAGTGGCAGCGGCTGGTTCGACTATATCTAAAGCAGCACCATTAAAAATAAGAAAACGTCTTACAATTACAACATCTGCGGCGGCATCAGCTCCGTGTGTTAAAATATCTTTTGAAATAAACTCATTTGCTGCAGGAATTATTGCACCAATTCCAGTATCTTTAAACCACATCATATTAGTTGCAGTTGATTTGGAGGAATCATCGGAAAAAGAAATAGTATTTAAGATTTTACTTCCAACTTGTACGTAACGAAATATCTTTAACAGTTTGATTGACCAGATAATATCAAACACTTCTAATTAAACAAAAACCATCATTTATAACAGCTACTTCTGCTCCATCTGAAACTGCTACTGTCATAATCTGGCCAACGTCCAACATTGCTTTGTTAGGTAGTGGAAATATGTCCTCATCACGATTGTTAAATAATTTTGCGTCAACCTTATTAGGTTCGTTAGATTTTTCATCGTGATATTCAACATATTCAAATTATGATACGGTGTCGTCTGTGTCATACGTTTCTATTAAATCGAGATCATTTTTACAGACATTTTTTATTTATTAGGTTATATAAATTTTGGTCATCAACGATAGCAAATATATTGTCGGGCTGTTGCTTTAGATATTATTTTTTTATAATTTGGTCTCCTCGTGGTGATAAAAGGTTTTTGTTGTTGCTATCATTGCGCGTTGAGTCTCTTTTGTTGGTGCGATTTCTGAAATATCTTGTTTATTGTCGGTACACCAACATATATTAGTTTGTTGTGTCCTAAAGCAATTTCGGTACAGATGCAGCTCCAGTTGCAAAAGCTTTTGATGCGTCAAGTGCAATAATTGCAACTTTATGATCTATTCCTACAACATGTTCTTTAATTGTTGGAAATATATTTCCCAAAACTCCTCGTACAATTTTTCTTTTATAAACTTTTTTCTGATCTATTATAGCTGAGGATGTATAATTCTGTTGTCAAATATTTTAGAAAATGTTTATTATTGTTCCCGCAAATGCAGGCAATAAATAAGAACTTCATTGTTAAAATCCGGTTGTCATCCAGACTGATATGTCAATTGCATATTTACTTCTGTTATTTGCTTTTCAGCATTTAGCGGATAATAAATAATATGACGTGGATTAACTTGTATAAGAGAACCTGGTGGAACGTCTGGTGAAATGCTGTCTATCGTTTGTCCTTTACAGCCCTTAGCTGAGTAAGATCCAGTTGCACATATAGCAACTTACTAATACTGTGATTACTTCAGTTACATCTACTGGCTTTTCACCGTCATGCGTTCTGGTTTAATCAGGAGGAGCAGCATAAATATGACCAATAAATCCTATCAATAGTGCGATATATTTAGTTGTTGAACACTCGATAAACCTACCATGTTTTAAAGTTATTCTGGTTCTTAAGGTGTTATAATTTGGTGTTAGTTCAGAATCGTTTGCAACTCCATTATTTTTTGTTGTAAGTTTTTTTATATATATATATTTTTTATTTAATTCAGTTATGATGTAGGCTCCATGTGGGATTGTAAATATTTTCCAGGTATTTATAATATATAGAATTACATTTTTTATTGCGAGAAAATGCAAAATACGATCTGATTTTAATCATTTCTTCATTGTATAGCGGAATATCATGAAAACAACTATCTTGTGTTCGGACGATTCAAGTTGATTAACTGGAACAAGTTCTTCTGGTTGTTTGATAATAAAAACGTCTTCACCAGCCTCAAGTTCATCACGACGTTTATCTTTAAAATTGTTAAGAAGCTTGTACTTATCATGTTATGGATTAATTGTGTAAATATAAACTCGATCGTGGTTAAAATTATCTCGGAGAAGTAAATTCATAAGCATGTTTGTTTTATATATTCATTTCTTCCACCAATAAAATGATGGCAATCTGGAAGCTCATTGTTATGTTTATGTTTCACCAACCGCAATGTATTAAAGTTAATTATAGACGACTTTGCCATTATTGTTATACAATTTTATGTTACATAAAAATTGTCAAACAGTAAATAAATAATGAGCTATACAAGATTTGGAAAATTTGTAGGAGATTCATCGTCTAAAGTTCAGCAAGGTGACTTATTTAAATACGCAACTCTGAGATAAGAGGGTGGCTTTTTGAGGGAGAGTTGGGTCTCTGATGTGGAAAAACAATGACATAATATATTTATTTCGGAGGGGTGGGGGTTTCTGACTTAAAACATCTATGATTTTAAAACCTCATATATGTATACTACTTAGGCATGTATGTATGTGTGCATGTACGTTGACTGGTTGCATTCTTTTGGTATAGATGATTAAATAAACAAATCACTAATTTTATTTGAACAAATTAGTGATTATACATTCATAACTTTAGTTATAATAAATAAATCTCTATGATGGCCAATCGTATTTCCGTTGTCAAAGAACAATATCCGGATTTGTAAAGTTCTAAAACCTTTAATAAAAGACGAATCACGTGTTAAGTTACTTACGTGTATATCTGAAACATATACAAGACTCTCAAAAAACAGGTTTAGGTCGTATCAGTCAATTTGTGTTCTTCAAGAATATAAGGTTTATAGGTACATAAAATACTGATTATTACAGTCTCCTAAAGTTTCATATATTTTTGAACGGTCACGTCGTTCTCTAATGTGCTATTACTATTAGGTATCATTAGCGTAAGTGTTATGATAAACTGTTAGAGATCAATCATCATGTGCAATTGACGAATGCACGGATAATATAGTGTAACAAAATTAAGGAGATGCGCATTTAGTTTAAGAAATTTGTAGGTTTGTGTGATTACATGTTTGATTATTGGAATTCGGTGCAGTGTGAAATATTCCTTAACAAGAAATAATTAGTCAGTTATTAGAAGCAAACGTCACGGAGAGAAAGTGTTAGTGAGTTTCTGAGAAGCCATGGCCAATGAGTAGCTAACTCAGCCCCAATCCGCATGACTGTCCATGTTGTGATGTAGCACTTTATAAAACCTAATGGTGTACATCGGTGTTGTGACTGCAGCGGCAGTATTTATGTTAGTAAACCGGTAAATTACACAATTGGATAAGTGAGAAAGGACTCGGTAGATACCGTTTATGTTACCATAGTGGTAAATGTGGTGTAGGTTTACTTGTGCCATGTGCCTGGAAACGGTAGATCGACTGGCCTCAGGTGGGCAGTTCAAATAGTCCCCCGTGTTAGGGAGTAAATTACAAGCGGAACGGAAAGTTAATATAGTGAAACTGTGGGGATGTGAAGTTGATGGCTAATTTGCAAGTTGTAAATAATGTGGTCTTGTACTGATTATTGTAATATTTATGTATAGAATGGACACTTGCAACTTGCAACTGAAGTTGTATAAAAAAGTCTTTGGAAATATGGGGTAAACTTATGACTTCTAGCGTGATTCGAGCCCAGGGTTTTGACACCACTCGGTCAAGCAAACAACCCCTGGCTAGTAACAATATGTATTGTCAACAGCAAACGAAAATATAGTCAACTCATGATGTATATATGTAGATATCGGTATTAATGCGAACATTTCAGACTGGCTTTCAAACGCGTTTTTTTTATTGCCTTTATGGGGTTAGCACCAGAAATTAAGCACGATGACTCTTTTATGATGCATTACACACTTTCATTATGCTTTAAATAAATATTGCAAAGCCACGATAAAGGAACCAAGATAACTGGAAACAACTCCTCAAGTACACCCCTATCAATTTGAATAGTACCTATCCATATACGAATAAATACAATCATCAGGATGTTTTGAATAATTTATGATTGTTATTATACGCTTCATGTTCGTTTGTTTGCTTGTTGTTTTTGTTTTCATTTGTTTCTTTATGTAAAAATATAGCGACATGAAGATTTTGAGTAAATACATCTATTTCCTTGTTTAATTATCCTCCAGTTAAACAAAGAAAGTTTCAGTCAATCACTCACGCAGTTATCGACGATATAGAAATAAAAAAATATTTCACGAATATGAATAAAAGGTTGTCAATGTGTCAAATAGAATCAATTATGTAGCGCAACGATTTATTTGTTTTGAGATTCACGGCATCCATTGATTGTTTATTACAGAAATAAAGATGTCTTTTTGAAATAGATTGCAAAGATCGATCTTACAGTTATGACGTACATGGTCCTTTGTACATCTTACTAATACTGTCCCATTTAATTGTATAAGTTAATAAGGTCATATATAAGCATCTATTCATCTTAAATTAATTTTAAATTGTTGTTTGAAAAATAACTACTAATTTTGCTTAACATAAGTGGTTTAATATTAATACTCGAATACTCTGAACTTTAACTGCCATGAAGAAAATTGTCGATCGATATGGACTTGTACAATGGTGGTCAGGTAATAAAGAAAATCAGAAAAAAGCAAGCATAGCATAGTCATCCCAATATAAGATAGTAGGAATTTGTTTATCAGCACGAGCTGCTTTAATTTTGACATAACATCAGGCGCCATTCCGTTGCAATTGTACTAGATTTCACCTTTAGGTTGATCCTATCCAAAAATGTCCAGTTAATTTTAACATTGATATTCCAGTATGTATTTATCGTGGCGTATAAATATTCACCTTCGAAAAGAATAGGGATTTAATATGATCCAAATAAAGTGAACAATTGCTATTTAGATATATGTAGAATAATTTATAAAAGTTATACATATTACCTAAATGGTCGGTGTTATAAGCCTGCATGATCAGGATGATTCTTCCTATAATAACGTATACGGTTCATGTACTGCTTAAAGGAAATCTACCGTTATAATAAACTATCATTGGACATCTTCAAAAGCATGTATCATTACAATAATGTATTCGTTTAATATCTGTCAACAGTAAAGGAAAGTAACCAACCTATCTATGGATGCACGGATGCATGTTGGCAAGTTGCTTGCTTCTTTACAAATAAAGGATTAATTGAATAATGACTCGCTGACAATGTGTAAACTAATTAGTTGTTGTTTGTGTTCGGATTAAAGGCCATTTTTCGGCACACAATAGGCTATACATAGCGGCCAGTATTAATGGAGGAGGAAGAAACCGGGAAATCCACTGAAGGAACCACCGACCCACGAGAAGCTACTGGCAAGCTTTCTCACATAACCACATTCGCAGACTCTTAGACTCGAAACCAAGCAGACAAATTAGTTATTATATATATATATATATATATATATATATATATATATATATATATATATATATATATATATATATATATATATATATATATATATATATATATATATATATTCAGAATCGTGTACTTTAGCAATAAAAATGAGGTAGTAATTGCAAACTTATTATACAAATTCTTTGTTATCCTACTAGTAGTGCACTTGAAGTAGTAGTCATAGTAGACGTGGTAGTTGTTGCTGTTGTTGTTGTTGGTGGTGGTAACGATAATCTGATCCAGTTTTCACAATTAATGTAAACATGAGGTAGGAAACTATATAAATAAGGCGATAAGTAAATTAGTTTATATTGTTTAAAATTTAAGTGGATGCAGGAGGGAGGAAGACTTTAATTAAATTTCTTGAGATATACCTCATTAGGATCTTCGGATCCTTACTTCCCTGCTGACAGTTTGCCATACATAACAAATAAAAGAGTTGGTTGGGTATAATTTAACCTACTCTAGTCTATGAGACATCCTAAAATGAAGAGAAGTAACACAGTTATATTAGGCAGGCCAAAGAGGCTCAGGCTCTCTCTCTCTCTCTCTCTCTCTCTCTCTCTCTCTCTCTCTCTCTCTCTCTCTCTCTCTCTCTCTCTCTCTCTCTCTCTCTCTCTCAATGATGATCAAGAAGCGGTAGAAAATGATACCAATTCAGGCAGCAGTTTTAATTATTTAAAATTGGTGTTACAAATACAGACCCAGTTGTAGGAGAAAAGAAGAAAACGCAAGAGGCTGTATGCAACATTGGAAAAAATGGAAAATAAAAGAAAAACTGGCCGAGGTTGCAAACAAAATAGGAGATAAACATAAATATGAAACCGTCAGAGGTGATGTTTTTCTTTTATTTGTTTTCTGAATCTATGATGTCCTTTACTGATTTTCAAAATCACGTCACATAACATCATATACCCTTTCACTGTTCGCGTTTTCTGAGTGCATACTCATAAAATCCCTTGAAATCTTTAGATCAGCAAGTTAGAGAAAAATGTTATATATTATTACAAAAATGTGACAAATTTCCACTCCCAAATGCTCCGTCCAAAGACGGCAAAGAGGTATCGGTTTATCTATTAGTATTAACGGAACCCCATCGTAATAAGGACTATAAGAGAAATCAAAAATTAAATAAGACCTTCCACCTAAACATAAACTAGAAGATATGTAGGATCAAAGATGATAAATAAATTAACTTAAATTGTTGAGAGAGAGAGAGAGAGAGAGAGAGAGAGAGAGAGAGAGAGAGAGAGAGAGAGAGAGAGAGAGAGAGAGAGAGAGAGAGAGAGAGAGAGAGAGAGAGAGAGAGAGAGAAAGAGAGGGGGAGAACTGGAACATATATTTATATGACAATATCTTGAGAAAAAGCTTCTCATTGACCTTTTTCCATAGGTATTCTGGATGAAATTATATATATCTATATATATATATATATATATATATATATATATATATATATATATATATATATATATATATATAAAGAATACAAATCATATGGCGCATAACAACCCTTTCAAGCGTACTGGATCCACCAAGGGATCACGTGTTTCAGGGATTAATTAAAATAGATGCAATAAACTGACGACGAACAGTACGAAACTAGTAACTAACTAGCCTAAGCGCTTTCGATTCTTAACGAGTCTTTTTCAAAGGCAAATACAAAACATATAAACGACAAACAAATAAACCCAAAAACGTTGTGTTTGTAAACCTCTACATGGCTGTCTTCACATGTGCTAAAACTATATGTACAACCAGCTTGTATAGACTAGTTGCGGAAACTAAAAACGTTGTATAATTCCCTAAACGTCTACAAGACAAAGCGACAGCTATTTTTACTTTTTGTACATATGTAACGCAGATTATATCCCAGATATTGGATTCTATACCTGTTATTCTTATAGTAAAAATTGAAGGATAATAAGAAGATTTAGAAAATGTTAAATTCTACTAGTGCATAGTTTTCATTTTCTAGTCTTCTTGGCTTAGACCGCTTGGTTTCAATGTTCTAAGGCGGCGTATCCAGTAGGATTCCTTTTCCTTCCTGGTTTCGGAACTCCAGCTGTGGTTGTTAGCAATAGCGATAAGTATTATATCACTGAAAGTGTGGCTAGGGGAGGAGAAGTGTTCTGCGACCGGGCTTTTGTACAGCTTTTTTGTCATCCAATCAGATCTATGAAGGTTTATCCTCTTGTGTAGCTTTTCAGTTTCTCCGACGTACTGAAGGCCACAGATCTTACATGTGATGGGATAAATCACATTCTCTGTTTTGCACGTTTTATTTGGACCATGTATGTTTAGTTTTGTCTTTAGTCACTGTGCTAGTGAATGTCTTGGTCTCTATCATATGTTGACAGGTTTTGCATCATTTATCGCCACAGGGTCCAGATTGACTAGGTTGGTTTTGACTAGCGATTGGCGTTAGCTTTGCCCTTACTAGGATGTCCTTTAGTAGCTGTAGTAGCTTACCGGAGACCAAAATACCTAAATGCTTGTTGTATTTATAGTTTTAGCACATGTGAAGACAGCCATGTAGAGGTTTACAAACACAACGTTTTTGTGTTTATTTGTTTGTCGTATATATGTTTTGTATTTGCCTTTGAAAAAGACTCGTTAAGAGTCGAAAGCGCTTAGGCTAGTTAGTTACTAGTTTCGTACTGTTCGTCGTCAGTTTATTGCATATATATATATATATATATATATATATATATATATATATATATATATATATATGGTTCAGAATCGTGTACTTTATCAATTAAAAATAAATTCTTTGATGTAATATTGTATTTACCTTGATGAAACCAGCTTGAAAAGCCAGAGAGTTGTCAACTCATAAAACCTTTAATAAAAAATGATGCAATGCAAGTCTTACAGGTTACTTACTTGTATATCTTTATAAGACTTCCACAAAACAGGTTTCGGTGTAATTAATCAATTTGTGTTCTTGCAGATATATTAGCCTAGAAGGTTTCAAACTATATTTAAGAGTTGATTATTCCGGTAACCTAAAGTATCATATTTTGTTTGACGATCACGTCGACCTATGACGCGTTATTGCTAATTGTTATTTATTACCGAAACTATAGTTTAATAGCTTTTTACAGATCAGTCATAGAGAGCGATTGACGAATGCATCGACAATTATACGTATTGTTAATTCTAAGAAAATGCGGTTACCTCTCGAGATATTTATATATGTACATATGAGTATTTATGAGAACAATTCAGATTGGCTTTAAGCATGTTTTTCGGTTTCAATGGCTTGTAGGGATCTAAACCAGAAGCGTGACGCCTATATTTATGATGCATTATACCCTTTCATCCTTTTATTTTCCTTTAACCCAGTAGAATGAGAAACCATGATAATGAAAACCAAGATAAAGGGAAACAACTCCCAAGTACAGCCCAACTGCGTACAATGGCGCATATCAGTACATGAATAAATACAATCACAAAGATATTTGGAATAATTTACGATTGTAATTATACAAAAGCATATATATTTTATAAGTGTCTTTATGTAAAACAAATGATGGCTACACAATATGTTTGGATTATAAAAAACCCAACTTTTTCTTGTTCCATAGTCTGAGTAAACGATCAGTCTAAAAAGAAAGTTTCCGTTTCATCAATTATGTAATTATCATTGATACTGACATAATAGATTTGAACGATTATGATCGGAAGGTTGTTAATTTATCATGATGAATCAATTATGTAATTGCCATGTGATTCACGGCATCCATCGATTAGTTATTGCAGGATTAAATATATTTTCATAACAGATTGCGGAAATCCAAGGTACTTTTATGACGTACATGGTCCTTGCCTTGAACATTTTACCAATAATGTACCATGTTAATAGTGTACATTATGCTTGTGCGTCTTACCAACAATCTACCATTATAATACTGTACATTGTATTTGTACGTTTTCCAACCTATGTACCATTATAATGATATACGCTCACACTGAATGTCTTAGAGTGTATGGGCTATCGTAATAATGTATGCGACTGAATTAGTTGTTATATGTATTAAGAAATAAAAAAGTAAGTGCATCTCAGTAGCAATTATAAATAAATCTCTATGATAGAAAATTGCATTGACGTTGTCCAAAACAGCAGGATAAGCCCCAAAAGCCGTGAACGACTTAACGCTTTAGTACGAGATGACTCAATGCGAACGTTGAAGGTTAGTGAAATATAGATCTATAAGATATATCACGCGTAAGACTCCTACAAAACAGTATTTAGTCTTATCAATCATTTCGTGTTCTTCCAGGCATATTACCCTAGAAGATTTCAAAATAAAGGAAAGAATTGGATGTTACGGTAACCTAAAGTTCCATATATTCTCGGAAGGTCACGTCGTCCTATGACTCGTTATTGATAATTATTATTTATTACCGAACAAAAAACTTTGATAGGAATCAGTCTTACTATACGGCAGACTAATACACGGTCAATACACATGTTGAATATACTAAGAAAATATAGTTTTCTTCTTCTTCTTCTTCTTCTTCTTCTTCTTCTTCTTCTTCTTCTTCTTCTTCTTCTTCTTCTTCTTATTATTATTATTATTATTATTATTATTATTATATATATATATATATATATATATATATATATATATATATATATATATATATATATATATATATAATGGGTGGGGGTGGGGTGTAAACATTTTAGATAGGCTTTAAGAATGTTTTTCGTTTTCAATGCTTTCTGTGCCTATACTTATAATGCATTACACACTTCTTTCATTTTACTACAATAGAATACAATGAAAAACCATGATCAAGGCAGCCACGACAAAAGGAATCAACTCAAGTACATCCGATCTGAGTTGAATAGTGCCAATTAATATATGAACAAATACAATTATAAGGATATTTGGAATACGTTATTATTGTAACTTTACAATTTCATCTTTGTTTGGCTATCCTTTTCTTATTTCATTCTGCAACAATATATCCACATAACGTTTATAGACAAAAACAATTATTTTTTGTTTTATTATATTGACAAAACGACTGCTTTAACCAATAAACTTTCAAATTAATTAGTCAAGTTTTTTTCGACGATATTAACATTAAAAAAAATTAACGATTATGAATGAAAGGCTGTAAATGTGTCATATCCAATCCATTATGTAGTGCAGCGAGTGATTAGAAGTGTGATTCACATCATCCATTGATTATTTTTGACAGAAACAGATATATATTAAGGACACATACATCAAAGGTAGATCGGTTCATTGTAATGACGAACATGGTACGTGTGCGAACTTGCTAACTATGTACCATTTTAATAACATACATGATACATGTGCGTCTTGCTGCCAGTCTGTCACTATAATGTATCATTATAACAACGTACAAGGTTGTTGTACATCTTACCATAAGTAATAAAATAACCACCATACGTATGTATGTATGTATGTATGTATGCATGCATGTATGTATGTATGTATGTATGTATGTATGTATGTATGTATGTATGTATGTATGTATGTATGTATGTATGTATGTATGTATGTATGTATGTATGCATGCATGCATGCATGCATGCATGCATGCATGCATGCATGCATGCATGCATGCATGCATGCATGCATGTATGTATGTATGTATGTATGTATGTATGTATGTATGTATGTATGTATGTATGTATGTATGTATGTACAAACAAACATATATTGCAGTAATTAACTCCACTTGTAAACGTAGTAACAATAATAGTAGTGTTGTCCTAGTGGTGGGTTTTTGTGGTAGAAATACAGACAGCAGTAGTAACCAGGTTGTAATTGTAAACTTGGTATCAGATGTCTTTGTTATCCAACTAGGAGTGCAATTGAAGTAGAAATCATAGTAGACGTGGTAGTTGTTGCTGTTGTTGTTGTTGGTGGTGATAACGATAATCTGATCCAGTTTTTACAACAAATGTAAACGTTAGGTGGAAGACTATATAAATAAGGCGATAAGTAAATTAGTTTATTTTGTTTAAAATTTAAGTGGATGTGGGAGAGAGAAAGACTTTGATTAAATTTCTTTAGATATCTTATACCTCTGACAGTTTGCCATACATAACAAATGAAAGAGTTGGTTGGGTATAATTTAACCTAATCTAGTCTATGAGACATCCTAAAATGAAGAGTAGTAACACGGTTATATTACGCAGGCCAAAGAGTCTCTCTCTCTCTCTCTCTCTCTCTCTCTCTCTCTCTCTCTCTCTCTCTCTCTCTCTCTCTCTCTCTCTCTCTCTCTCTCTCTCTCTCTCTCTCTCTCTCTCTCTCTCTCTCTCTCTCTCTCTCTCTCTCTCTCAATGATGATCAAGAAGCGGTAGAAAATGATACCATTTCAGGCAGCAGTTTTAGCTATTTAAAATTTGTATTATAAATACAGACCCAGTTGTAGGAGAAAAGAAGAAAACGCAAGAGGCGGTTTGCAACATTGGAGAAAATGAAAACGAAAGGAAAAACTGGCCGAGGTTGCAAACAGTATAGAAGATAAACATAAATATGAAACCGCCAGAGGTGATGTTTTTGTTTTACTTGTTTTCTGAATCTATGATGTCCTTTACTGATTTTCAAAATCACGTCGCAAGACGTCATATACCCTTTCAATGTTCGAGTTTTTTTTAAGTGCATACTCATAAAATCCCTTGCAATCTTTAGATCAGCAAGTTAGAGAAAAATGTTAGATCTTACAAAGAAAATGTGACTAATTTCCACTCCCAAATGCTCCGTCCAAAGATGGCAAGGAGTTATCTATTTATCTATTAGTATTAAGGGAACCCCATCACAATAAGGACTATAAGAGAAATCAAAAATTAAAAGAAGACCTTCCACCTAAACGTAAACAAGAAGATCTGTAGGATCAAACTTAAATTGTTTATAATGAGAGAGAGAGAGAGAGAGAGAGAGAGAGAGAGAGAGAGAGAGAGAGAGAGAGAGAGAGAGAGAGAGAGAGAGAGAGAGAGAGAGAGAACTGCAACATATTTTAATATGACAATATCTTGAGAAGAAGCTTCTTGCTGACTTTTTTCCATAAATATTCTGGGTGAAATTTTAATGGGGGATTAATCCACCAGGAATAAAACCAAACATTTGTACGTTGTTACCTCCCTTGCATATTTTCATGCCGATTATATGATAGAGGACCAGGTGACGAATATAAATATTGTTTTACCAATAATAAATGTTAGAAGATTCTAATGACCATTTACGAGTCCAAGAAAAATTAGTCTTCGTATTTCATAGGTATTTTCCCCTTAATGATTAAAACAAAATTCAAACAGTCAGAATAAATTCAGATTTTAAATTCAATGCAAAAGTATACTTGCGATAAAACCTGCACACATTCCATCGGAGAAAATTTTGTTTATTATCTTTGTGTAAAGCATATTCTATTTATATCGAAGAGGTACAGCATAATATTAGTACTTGATTTATCAAACATGTTTTAATCATTTAATCTGACATAATAAAAATTAATGTCACTTCAGGAATTACATCGTACTGGCAATACGGAGTATGATAATCACAATTACAGTCTATATTATTATATTATATTATTATTATTATATTATATATTATAATTATATATTATATTATATATATATTATATTAATTACGTTAACAACAACATGAAATTTTGAATGACATTCGGAAAGGTTTATGACTATATTTTTACATACATGTATGATAATAAATGGGTCAAGCTTTACTTGTGAAGTCCATCCATCTATAGGGGTAAATTTACTACAGCCTGTACGATGTCACACAAAAAGAAGACTGAGACTAAAACGATATGCTAAGGACACTATATATTTGTCTGTCTGTCTCTATCTGATATACCTCTTATCTTCAAGCGGAAGGAAATAATTTCAATTCGGTGAAAGGAGTGTCATTTCAGGCAGCAGTTTTAACAATTTAATTTTTATTTTTAAAAAGTACACTCAATTCTAGACGTAAAAAAAATGAAGAAAAAAAACATCCCAACAAACAAATCCAACAGAGGTCGCAAGCAGCATTAGCGCTAATGGTAAATACAAAATCTGCCAGAGTTGTAATTTATGATTTAATTGATTTCTTGGTCTACATTTTTCTTTTCTGATTTTCAAAATCATGTCGCGTAATCAGCAAAATTTTGCATCAAACATTTTTAACAACCCTTACTACAATTGAGTTTACTGAATAAATAATCGGAGCCACTGTTACAATTATCAAATTAGTAACGCACCATAAAAAGTCAGTAAGAAGTAATTGTTTACACAGATGAAGAAACATTTTATTCCACATAAGAAAATGGAACTTGTTTTAAATGTCGCTAGCGGTCATCTCAGGACTTCTCAGTTCAAAGTTTTGAAAAAGGTAAATTTTGTGAATTTTAATTATCTCTCTCTTTCTCTCTCTCACATATATATATATATATATATATATATATATATATATATATATATATATATATATATATATATATATATATATATATAGTTTAATACACACAATATTATCATACAGGTTAGAGAAATTAAATTCGTACTCTACCGAGTTTTGAACCCAGGTCCGCGAGTAAATGGCATCCATCGCCAACACATATACCGTCACGACTAAGCATGCATCACCAAAAAAATGATGGCACTGAATCGGTATTATATAAGTTCGTGCGTATCAGACACACTCGCATATATTAATAATATTTAAACAGTTTATATATATATATATATATATATATATATATATATATATATATATATATATATATATATATATATATATATATATATATATATATATATATATATATATATATATATATATTAATAATATTCAAACAGGTTAGATAATTTTAATACGTACTCTACATAAATTCGAACGCAGGTCCGCGGGTACATGGTATCCATCGCCTTGCCATCACACACCAGCCCATATAACGTCACGACTAAGCACGCATCACCGAAACATGATGCGACTGAATGGGTGTTATATGCACTCGCGTTTAGCATACACACTCGCATGACGACCTAGTAATTTATTCTCATTTAGCTACACAGTCATTGCGAATTAAAAGTTATCTAACCCATATGATAGTATTGTTTGTATTATAATATAAATTTTGCTATTATCAAGCGTTCTTCTAAAGCTGTCTGGATCAATACCACATGACTTCATTGAGGCTTTGAGCATATCCTTGTACCGCGTCTTTTGGCCTCCTCTGGAACTCTTACTTCCACATAAAACAGTCTCTTTAGGAGGCGCTTATCAGGCATACGGCAGACATGGCCAGCCCAGCGGAGCTCTGATCTTCTGAGCATGGCATGGACGCAAGTCATCGCAGCTCTCTGGAGGACTTCTGTGTCAGGAATATTGTCATTCCATTTGATGTGGAACAGTTTTCTAAGACAGCGCATGTGGAAGGAATTTAGCTGTCTTTCATGACGAATGTATACCGTCCATGTCTTACAGGTGTACAAGAGGGAGGGTAATACAACTCGCAGTACATCTTAATATTGGTTTTTGAGGCTGATATCTCTTATATACCACAAAGTTGTGGAGTCTGCCGAAGGTTGCACTTGCGCGAGCAATCCTGAGGATGACCAGTTCATTGATGGAGGCTGTGCGTGGCAAGGTGCTGCCAAGGTAGATGAACGTTTCAGCAACGGCGAGCTTCTGGCCATTGCCAGTAATGCTTGGTTCAGTATAGGTGATTGAGGGTGCAGGTTGGTACATGATTTCTGTCTTCGTCGTACTTATTGTGAGTCCGAAGTCTGTGCAGGCTTTCAAGAAGCGATCCATACTTTCTTGCATATCAGACTGAGTACAACATTTAAAGCACAGTCGTCAGAAAAGAGGAGGTCGCGGATGGTGTCTTCCTGGACTTTGGTCTTAGCCTGCAGTCATTTCAGGTTGAAGATGTTCCCATCTGTCCTAAGCCAGATATCGATGTCAATATCACCCTCACGGAAAGCGTCGGTCAGCATCGCTGTGAACATCATGCTGAACAGTGTCGGAGCACGAACACAGCCCTGTTTGACACCATTTGTCACTGTGAATGGCAGGGATAACTCTGGATTGGGATTTCACCTGACATAACATTATAAAGAACATACTTATATATGAATCAGGACTTAATGTATTGGGATTTCACCTAACATCAATGTGAAGAAAATAACATAAGTTTTCATGAAACAGAACTTAATGGACTGGGATTTCACCTGACATCACACTATAAGAACACAATTTTACATGAAACAGGACTTAATGGATTGTGATTTCACCTGACATCACAATGAAGAAAATAACATAAGTTTTCCTGAAACTGGACTTAATGGACGGGGAATTCATCTGACATCACAGTAAATTCAATAACATAATTTTACATGAAACAGTACTTAATGGATTGCGATTTCACTTGACGCCACATTATAAAGAACATAATTTTACACAAACATGACTTGATGGACTGGGATTTCACCTGACATCACAGTATAAGAACACAATTTTACATGAAACAGAACTTAATGGATTGCGATTTCACCTGACACCACATTATAAAGAACATAAGTTTACACAAACATGACTTGATGGACTGGAATTTCACCAGATATCACAGCTGATGAAAAATCTGGCGAGAAGATACTCCATTAATATCGTTGGTATAAAACTCGCACTTATAGTACAAGAACAATAAAACCCCAGTAAACGAAGAAATAGTCTTGATATACGTTTTTACCGAAAAACAACAATTTGATTTTTTTTAAAAAAGGAACAACAATGTCAAACTTAAGTAATAACACTTTTGCATTAAGTATGTGTAGAGCTCCCTAGTTCAAAGCAAAACATTAAATACACAGTATCAGATACAGCGTTACGATTTCAGCAATAGGTATTCTAGATCAAAGTCTGACTTTGATGTGAGATGACAATATTTCTATTGTCAAGTGACGTGCTTATGAAAATGGGACGCATTCAAGGATTCATCAACCAGTATCAAAACTGACAGTGACGCATTTATACTTGTATGACCTTTAACCGTCAATACTGACTTAGAAAGAAACTCTGATAATCAATCTTTGATAATGAGACAGATAACAATATCAATAGCAAGGAATGATTTTAATGATATTAGTCATGTTGTTAGGCCTGCTGAAGCAAAACAGATACATTGGTGTTAAATCTCAATCAAAATCTAGAATCCTGAAAAAAGATATTTACACTTGTGCGCAGCGGCGTACTAAGAGTAAATGGGACCCGTACGACGACGATGACCCAAAAGGGTTTTGGCTCCACAAAACCCATGGAGCCCATACTTTTGGTGCCTCAAGATCTCTGTCGCCCACGGCAACTGTCCCCCCCCCCTTCTGGACCGTCAATCAGTTTGTACGATACAGCCTGAGAGTGAACATTAGGTCTACATGACCATTAATTAATCAATGATTGATAATTAAATAAAATTAACAAGAGCAGTTCAAGTTTAATGTTTCAAATTGTTTGTAAATAATGATTTTTATTGCTTTATTTACACCTCTAATTAAAAATTATAATAGCAACTGCAAGTAGCAAAGTTGCATCCAAAGCAAGAAAATCGTGTTCAGTTCTTTTGTAAACCCAGGTTATTTTGCAGTCAATAATTCTATAAAATGTTAATATTGCCGTTTGTGATAGCTGGAACAAAAACGTTTGTCTACGTTTTAGGGCCCTTAGTTATGCTTTTCTAACAAATGCCATTTTGGGTATCTTTTGCATCATCATAATATCAGCCACTAGCACCTATTCATTAATCGCCTCTTTGCTGTAGACAGAGCAAAATATCATAGTCACACCTATGGTTGAAATATTAATAGCAATTGCCGCGTTCTTCTCCTTGAACACAATTTTAAAACTTTCACCTAATGGTAACATTTTCCTAAAACATTTATCAATTTGTTTAAACGGTCCCTTTAACTGTTTTGCAAATCATTTCTTAAATCTTGCTTAATGTCCTGTATAGTTTTGTAATGCATTTCAACATTTGATGTTTCTGATGACATTTGGAATTTGCAACGTCTACAACAATTCCAAAACCAGTTTTTTTTTTCCTATTGTAAAGGAAATATGAATTTAACAACATATGCACTTTGATTTGTTTAGTAGCAATCATATATTAAAGTTCAAGCTTTTCATATATCTAAATGCACAGGTACTTGTTATGTTGCTTGTTTCCGTAAAATAATTCGTTGCAATTAAAATCAGCATTGCTGTTCTCCAGTCTTGCACAAACTTTGTCATTCTTCTTCGGGAGCTGCGGTAATTCGTTTGGTTGACGAGTAATCCAAGATTCGCTTAGTTCGGTACATGCTACGGCACGAACGCACTTGGCTGCTTCAGCATGTCCTTGGGAATGCCTCTAGATGCATTAAAAACATATTGGTAATTACATGTTACAAGAGACCCTAAAGCAAACAGAGCAACTAAGAAATCAAGGAGATTATATGAAATCTGTGTGGATACTAGAGCTGCTACAATTTTGAAATAACTGCCAAATGAAGTTCTTAGCCGGGTCTCCAATGAATCATCAAATGTAAGATGCACACCACTAGGTTTAGCAAATGCTTGCAGTTTTGTGTGTGTGTATATATATATATATATATATATATATATATATATATATATATATATATATATATATATATATATACAATCATCTATTGGTAAGCTAGATTTATCTAAAAATAATTTAATACTTTCTATTATGTATTGGATGGATGTATGCATTAAATGTTTGATATTTTTTTATATTTATATCAGTTATTTAAATAGCGAAAAGCTAATTGCTAAAAAGATTGAAATAAGTCAACAGGAAAAAGAATTAGAATACTTAAATGAACAAGTAATAAATATAATATATGAACTATTATTTGATGACTTCTAATAGAAATAGACATGTCACAGGAATAGATTTACTCAACCTGGAAATGACGATTTATGTATTAATTGGTAGCTAGATTATATTTCAATATATTAATTTCAACGCCAAGATGAATGTGACCAGAAATGTAGGAAAATAACTAACGTACTCCAATTACTTTACCGTTGATTCATTTGTATCGTTGTGAAATGTTGATATATATTCATTATGGGATAATCTTAGCTAATATAAAATTCCAATGAAAGGATGTGTGTTTCCTTTCTTGCATTTCTAAATGAAACATAAAAGTAAATTTAGTCACAGCATATGAAAGTAGCATAGAGATATATTAACATTCTCTCCATTATACTTGCTGCAAATATACATTAAGTCACCACGGTTTCAAATGTACGTAATAAATCTATAGCAGAACCTGAGGATTGACGAATACAGTATTTCGATAGTTTAATATGTCTTTGATTATTTTGCATGCCTTAGGTTTTGTCATGAGTGAGAATGGAACATAGAAAGACAGAAGCACATAGAAAAATAAAATCACAAAAAAAGAAAGATTTATCAAGATAAAAGTCACAGGAAAGGAAGATAAAATATGGTGATAAAAGGAAGAAAAGCAAAACTATTAAAAGATCAGTTTAAGAAAACAACGAAAAGAGAGATTGAACAAGAATCAGTGATAAAAATCAAATAAAAATGTCTGAAGTGCACAAAACACAATGATAACAGATAACAAAATGGACAATAGGATATGACAGATAAAAGGAAAAATAAATTAAAGAAAGAGACAGAAGAAAGAACAGGAAACAAGTAAAAAAAAGAAGTTGACAGAAGAAAGACAGGGAGTTGAGACAGATAAAAGCAAAGTGTTTATAACCGACTCCTGTGGGACAGGATGCACGACATTCCCTCGCCACTACCACTGGAACCCCATATCAACTATATGAGGAAGTATATCAAGCTGTATGAAAAGAGAAACTATTTTCAGATATTTATCTTGCACTATAGTTTGAAAACCCTTGTAATCTGAAATAACGTAAACTCATTCCTTTGAATTTTGGCATCGATCGTCCATAGTAAATGATATGTCATTTATGAAAAGAGACTAACCAAACAGAGACAGAAGTAAAGACCAGATGGATAGACTTTACAATATGTAACTCAATGGACCCCAGTTGCGAACAGCGTAAAAAAGTAAATTTTACCTATTTGATTATATGTTCGCTGTGCTTGAAATTGCACTTCAAGTTCAGCTTATGAAGAAACCATATAAGACTGATTGGATTATGAATTTCTTAATATTTGAATAATACAATAAGATGCTACTTGTCTTGTAATTGTTTGAGTATCGTAGATTTTGGGAACTGTTATTGTTCATGTAATGAGTCGTTAAACTGATATTATTCTAGATCATACGTGGATAAACCCATTCATTGCCGAAATTAAATTATTTATTACCTAGACCAGTATGTGTAAAATACATACTTCTCGTGTCTTTTTGAAACAAGGTCTTTATAATTGAAAAAAAAATATCTTATTAGTTTCAACCTGTTTATAGATTCATACATAAATATATCATGCATGCATACATACATACATACATGCATGCATACATACATACATACATGCATGCATACATACATACATGCATACATATATACATACGTAAATACATACATACATAAATACATACATACATAGATACATATATAAATACATACATACATACATACATGCATGCATGCATACATACATACATACATACATACATACATACATACATACATTTTACAGACAATTCGTAATTGGTTAAGATAATGATTAGTTGATTTCAAACCCATATAATTAGAGGCATATGGAGTGAGATTACCCTAATAGTTCTATTCGTATATTTTCTGATCTTTCCTTTATGTATTATTGCAAATGACTGTTAGCAAGTACTACTTTTTTTAATTCATCCATGTATATTATATTCTTCATTGATGCAAATTGTACGTGGCAGTTTTCATGGCTTACGTTTCTTCTGCGTTATTATCAATGGCTGCTTGCAAGTGCTACATTTATAATTCTAGTTATGATTTTCTATTCTTTATTGATACAAGCTGTAAATAGCTGCTTGCAAGCGCTATATTCATAATTCTAGTCATGAATTTTCTATTCTTCATTGATACAAGCTGTAAATACCTGCTTGCAAATGCTACATTCATAATTCTAGTCATGAATTTTCTATTCTTCATTGATACAAGCTGTAAATACCTGCTTGCAAATGCTACATTCATAATTCTAGTCATGAATTTTCTATTCTTCATTGATACAAGATGTAAATGGCTGTTTGCAGGTGCTTGGATATACTTTTCTTCTGTGTTTTTGTATCTTGCAATTTGTCAACTACTGAACTGATTATGTTATTTGTCGCATGGCAACGCTATGTCAGTTATTACAAGTTTTGTATAATTTATTTCTAAACTTGCCATATCACATCATTTTATCTGTTGTTCCCATAAAGATTTGGCCTTGCAATAATGTAAATACTAAGTTTTATTTATATCGTCTTTGTTGTCCAACTCGTGTCGCCATCTGTTGTCATAATGGCTTGCTAGAGATTAGCGTAGCATCATGACAACAGACGGCGCTCTAAATTTCTAAAATTTCTCCTTAACTAGAAATAATTAATGCTCCCCAAGGAGCTTTACGGCATTCGTGTTGTGTCGATAAAACTTTTAACTCTATCTGTCCCTTTTTTAAGGTGAACGTTAGCAACGAAATTTTAATCGTTTTTTTTTTCTTTCAAACCGTGTGTTTTCTCTCGAAGATTTAAGTGATTTATAGTATCATACGAAAAGCAAAACTCATACACTGCAGCAAGCTGGTGCATCGTCTTCAACTCCAGTTTTAACGCATTTAATTTTTTTTAAGAACTCTACGTCTTATTGATATCTCTCATTACTTTGGAAACATTAGTTATTTTAGCAAAAAGGGATCAAAAACTACAATCATGCGTTCGCTCGTACTATTTTTAAACAGCTTTCATCATACGACCCCGTGCTTGTATGGATCGTATTGTACGTCACCTATTTTGACGCAAATCAGAGGCCTGTATCTTTTTTGACGATACTGTTATACATAAGCTCCGGTGAAAATAATATATTTTAGAGCAACATCAATAGCTTATTAAAATAAAGTCTATTGGTAAAATGACATTAGAAAAATTAAGCATTTCTAAAGGTTTTCTTATTCTCATCACAATCTTCATTTTGAAACATATTTTGTCGCAATAGCCGAATTATTCAAATTGTGGAAAATAGTGTTCGTATCAAGATAAAAATGTATTTTTGCGATTCGAAATATCAGATTTAGTGTAAGATTGTTTTCCAATACTGAATTTGCATTGTTAATGTACAGAACCTCAAACTTTCACTGTATTTATATAAAAAAAAACAACAGCGTTTAAACTGGTGCATAACCTTTAAATCTTTTGTTTCTGTAAATGGAGATAATCAGAGAAAAAAGACAATTGTTACAGGAGATTTTAACTGGATGTATTGTAATTTTTACAATTATCAAACCAATTAAAATAAGAAATTAGTTCAAGGATCTAATTAAATATAAACATAGCACTCTTAGGTTATAATTATTCAGCTGATCTTTGTCTGATTAAAGATTTTTTTAAACATTTAGAATAAATTTTACAATATAATTGTAGTGATGCTTGATTCCGACTTATTAAATGTGCTACTCTTTATAATATAAAAGTAATTTAGCGAATTATTTGTGATGTGAGAGAGAAAGAAGAAGAAGAAGAAGAAGAAGAAGAGAGAGAGAGAGAGAGAGAGAGAGTACACGAAAACAGAATACTTTAGTACGTTATTGCAATTGTATACATTTTTCCTGGGTCGGTGAGCGTGTTTTGGGACAATCCAAGTGTCTTTCCTTCAGCAGGTAACAACAAGAGAAAAAAAAACCTATACAGATATTGCTCTAAATTATGCAGGGTAGTTACTGATCACTGTTTTTTTTAAAATTTGATTTGATTGTATTTAAATGACTAGACTTATCCTAGATATTTGAGGGTATTTTGGGACAGCCTTTTACTAATTTAGGGTAGTCATGGTAGGTCTTATATTTGGTAATAATTATAATAATTACCAACATGAGCAAAAAGTCTCCCGTCTTTACTCGATACTTATGCAATGCATGATATTTCTTATTGTTTGTTTTAAAGTTTGAGTCTGTATAATTATATACATCTATCCTTGGTAGGTGAGAGTGTTTTCAGACAGTCTTGTGAGAGCTCCATGATTTTCAAGGTGATAGGCATAAAATGTAAAGTGTTTGGATGTCTAATTCATGCATAAATTGTTGGAAATTCTAAAACATACAATTGCTGGACAAATTTGGCTAGGAAAACAAGTGTTAAAAACATTGCCTAAACTTTTACGACGGATTTTGCTTTAATATTCGTAAAAGGAATAGCCTAGGAAAATTTTGAGAGCGGCACACATTATGGTCAACAAGACATAGTTGAGTGACATGGTATTAGGTAAGGAACCGACAAAGATTTTTTTCTGCCATTTGACAAGTGTGTCTACGGTACTTATGAACATCACTTCTAATGTTCGGCCAATAAAATTGATTCAGAATCTTGTAATACGTCTTATTGACACTAAAATGCACAGCGTAAGGAGTTTTATGTGTTAGACAATGAATTTCCTGTCGATGCAACTTAGGAACAACAATTTGACTACTCACTGACAACTCATCACCAGCAGGTGCATCAGGTGGTCTCCATTTCTCATAATGACCCCATTTTCTGCAAAGAAACAAACTAGTACTTGTGTGACCTCAAGTTCTGTTCTGAAACCCAGTATTGTGTCTTCTCTGAGGAATATTACTTGGGGCATATAACTCGCATTAAAACGTCTTGTAGTCATAAAGTAGCTATTTCTGCTCAGATATCTTTCACCTGCAGGTAATAAATGGCCGGTTGTTTATATTAGTCTTTGAAGAAATTAAGTCCTCTCTCTCTCTCTCTCTCTCTCTCTCTCTCTCTCTCTCTCTCTCTCTCTCTCTCTCTCTCTCTCTCTCTCTCTCTCTGTGTGAGTGTGTGTGTGTGCGTGAGTGTGCTTGGTAATTAAGTCATTTAAATTATTGAATTTACCTGATCCATTGTTCCAAGGTACATATATTAGATATAACAGGCCAAATTTAAAATTGCATCTAAGGTTCATACATGTAATAATTTTGTGAAGGTCAAAGCATCAGAAAGAACAAACTAGTAAATAAAATATAATCTTTTTCATTGTTTTTTTCATAGAAAGTACAGTATATATAATGAATATGAATCCAGTAATGGAAAAGTTTTATGGGATTAATTTTTGAAACAGAAAGTGGGGAATGCAACCTGACTTTTTAAGACATAATATGTAAATGTATGGTATTAAAAAGGACATGTTTCTGGTCCAATCCAGAATTTACAGTTCCAGTTCCTCAGAATTTGCAATTATTGTCTAATCTATAATCCAAATTGTGTGGAAAGCTTTCTTTTCATTCATGTTTTATTCAGGTAAAAGTGAAAAACAAAAGGTATTGGCTAATAGATTTTTAAAACAATGTAAAAAGACAATCAAGGTATTTGTTTCATATAATTGCCTACCTGTATGACAATTTTTGATTTGGACTTATTCATCTAACAACATTGTCGTTAAAAATGGTACTTTAAATTAAATATTTTATTTTCTCTAATATTTCCTTTGAAAGGTTAAACATAGAAATGTTTATAGTTTGAAATTATTTATTTTGCTTCATTGCTTAGTTGTATTGAGCTGATATTTTTGTGTCATGACAACATTAATTTATATTTTAAACGAGATAACAGAATGATAAAGTCACAGACAAATGAAGATTTTTATGAGGGGGGATGGAGGGATGTATGCTTCAACAGTTTGACCTTTTAGTAGATTTAGAAACTTTAGAAGTTGTTTAAAAATTATGTTGAGTGTCTTACTCTTATAACAGAAATCAATCAATAGATTGAAATCAATAGATGATACATGTCAAGAAATGTATTTTTTTTTAAACTAATACATTAGTGTCATATTCGTATGTATCAAGCAAGTTTGGTACTGTATTGGAGCAGTATAAATACAAAGACACTTGGCTGGTTACTCAATATATTATATTTTTTATAATTACGACCAAATGAATCTGACTTTGTATAGTGAAGTACCTTACAATTAATCATCTGTACTATAACTAACGCTTTGTATATGGATGAATATGACGTTTAATAATAATAAAAATGTAGTTTCCAGTTTGACATCTGTGGAAATAAAGCACCTCGTATTTGTACGGAAATATTCTTTATGTTTAGATATGGAAACTATATTTAATACTGTTAGAATTTATTTTCTTATATAATTAAATAATTTCATATTTTGTAGCATATAGCTATGCTACAATATATGCTTTGTATGTGATGTCCTTGTTTTAAGTCATTTGCCTCTTGCTGTTGTATTGGAATTGGATATCTAAAATGAAATTGGAGATATGATATACTTGTCATAGACAACATAGACAATTAGTGACAATACTTGCTGGCTATTGCATAATCAGCCATGCCATACATGTATAAGAATTCTGTATAATTTGAATATGAACCTTACTTCTTCTTCTTCTTCATTTTCTTCGTCTTCTTTTTAATAGAACACAAGAAGTAAGGTGTATGTGTGTGGAAACTGCCACAGTTAACGGATGATTAACAATACAAATTAATTTCATTGGGATTAGAAACCTCATCTATGTAATGTACTCTCTCTCTCTCTCTCTCTCTCTCTCTCTCTCTCTCTCTCTCTCTCTCTCTCTCTCTCTCTCTCTCTCTCTCGTGAATTCACAAGTAATAGTATGACATAGAGGTCCAATTATCTGCAATATTCTCAAGATTTAGAAGGTATTTATTGTTATATAAATTCAGAATTTGTACTGCATTAACTTTAAAATAATAAACATGCTATAAATTGACAACATTGTGAATGAGAATATATAAACAAATTAGGTCCATAAACCTTGCTTGTAAGAGGCAACCCAATTCTGACACCATAAAATGTAAAAATAAAATTGGGGTGGAAATGTCAGTGGAAATATAACATGGTTGTAAATACATCTAATTGCATACAATTTAATTCATTTAATTTGTTTGTACTTCTTGCAGGCCACCACCCTTCCAAATCTTAATAATCTTAAGTTTGAGCCATTGTATTCATTCTGATGTATTTGCTTTTTGTCCAAATTCTACCACGATCATTAATTTATTCGTATCGCTCTCTCTACTACCTAATTTAACTGATTTATGTTTACATACATATAAATATATAACATTATATTAATATATTGCCTCGATCCGTGCTAATTTATCATCAATTGTGGAAAGGACATACACTAAGTTGTGAAATCTTCTAATCTGATCCCAGATGGCAACATTTATGATAATAAATTTTTTCAAAAACATAAACAAGCATAGGTTACACTGATATGGTGAAAGGGGGCATTGAGCTAAACTCACTGACATATTAACCATATTTTGAAATCAAAGTGTTAGAAGAGCATGGCTTTTAGGGCTTAATACTATTTAATATTTGGACAATATGTAAAAGATTAAATGAAAGAGAGGTCTGCATAATACAACGTTTTCATAAAATATATTCTCAAAACATAACTGAAATAAGCGTGTAGATGTTAGCTTCAACAGATGTCTGTCTGCACATATATTTTCACACACACAAACAAATACACACGCCCACACACCTGATATTCTTTATTACTCCGGATGCATGCAATTCGTTAGACGTGTACTACGTTTCTGTGTCAGTTGGTATTAGACACCAAATACATGCGCCGACAGAAAACCAGCACGCGTGTTTTAACCATGCTCTTTATGATCACGTTCAAAGTGTTGTTTGCCTTTTCTGCTCATAATTTCCGGAAGAATATGTGAAAAATCATCTGATAGAAAATGATTTGTTAGGAATATGCACTTAAAATATTCGATTATTTTATATTAGGTATGAACACTGGATGAAAGGTTTTTAAACCTAGTGTTTTGCGTAAGTCTTTTACAACTATTCTGGCTTTCCTGCTTAAATTGTCTCGAAAGAATTGGTGCACGAGCTCCGTAAATAATTTTCGGAATATTTCAAATGTTAAGTGCATTTCACATATAATGACGGTTCCGTTTGAGGCAGTCTTTCGCAGCTTTAGTAATCACAAAACACTCTTCAATTCGTGGCTTGAATAGTGAAATAAGTTCTTGATTTCCGTATCATTATTGTCAACATGTAGTAATACTAGCAGTTGTAGTAGTAGTAGTAGTAGTAGTAGTAGTAGTAGCATAAGTAGCAATTGTAGTAGTAGTATGTGTTAAGTAGCAGTAATATAGTCACAGCGTTTTGTTATAAAAACCATTATTTAATTTGGTTAAAATGATGGCTTTCATATGTCAGCACTACTGAAATGGCGGTTTGACTTCGCAATAGCAGACCTATAGTATAGAGTTTCTTGCAGAATGCGTAGAAATGAGTACGAGCACCATGGACTTTTTCAGATTCTTTATCCATACAGAGATCAAAAATGTCATGAACTAATCTTAGATACCATGGATAGATAATGCATGTCATACATATATCATGGATGTCATACATAGATCATGGATGTCATACATAGATCATGGATGTCATACCTAGATCATGGACATCATACATAGATCTTTGCAATAATGCAAAGATCATGGAAGTCATACGTAGACCATGGATGTCTTACATAGATCATGGACGTCATACATAGATCATGGATGTCATACATAGATCATGGATGTCATACCTAGATCATGGACATCATACATAGATCTTTGCAATAATGCAAAGATCATGGACGTTATACATAGATCTTGGATGTCATACATAGATCTTACATATCATACATAGATCTTAAAAACAATACATATATCATGGATGTTATACATTTATCATGAATAACATGCTTAGATCATGGATGTTAAACATAGATCATGGATGTCATACATAGATCATGGATGACATACATAGATCATGGATGACATACATAGATCATGGATGTCATACATAGACCATGGATGGCATACATAGATCATGGACGTCATACATAGATCATGGATGTAATACATAGATCATGGACGTCATACATAGATCATGGACGTCATACATAGATCATGGATGTCATACATAGATCATGGACGTCAAACATAGATCTTAGAAATAATACATAGATCATGGACGTCATACATAGATCATGGATGTCATACAGTTATCATGAGTAACATTCATAGATCATGGATGTTATACATAGATCATGGATGACATACATAGATCATGGATGTCATACATAGATCATGGATGTCATACATAGATCATGGATGTAATACATAGATCATGGACGTCATACATAGATCATGGACGTCATACATAGATCTTAGAAATAATACATAGATCATGGACGTCATACATAGATCACGGATGACATACATAGATCATGGATGTCATATATAGATCATGGATGTAATACATAGATCATGGACGTCATACATAGATCTTAGAAATAATACATAGATCATGGATGTCATACATTTATCATGGATGTCATACATTTATCATGGATGTCATACATAGATCATGGACGTCATACATAGATCATGGACGTCATACATAGATCTTAGAATTAATACATAGATCATGGATGTCATATATAGATCATGGATGTCATACATAGATCATGGACGTCATACATAGATCTTAGAAATAATACATAGATCATGGACGTCATACATAGATCATGGATGACATACATAGATCATGGATGACATACGTAGATCATGGATGTCATACATAGATCATGGATGACATACGTAGATCATGGATGACATAAATAGATCATGGATGTCATACATAGATCATGGATGTAATACATAGATCATGGACGTCATACATAGATCATGGACGTCATACATAGATCTTAGAAATAATACATAGATCATGGACGTCATACATAGATCATGGATGTCATATATAGATCATGGATATCATACATTTATCATGGATGTCATACATAGATCATGGACGTCATACATAGATCATGGATGTCATACGTAGATCATGGATGTCATACATAGATCATGGACGTTATACGTAGATCATGGATGTCATATATAGATCATGGATGTCATACATTTATCATGAGTAACATTCATAGATCATGGATGTTATACATAGATCATAAAAGTCATACATAGATCATGGATGTCATACATAGATCATGGATGTCATACATAGATCATGGACGTCATACATAAATTATGGACGTCATACATAGATCTTAGCAATAATGCAAAGATCATTGATGTCATACATAGATCTTAGAAATAATACGTAGATCATGTATGTCATAGATGTAGAGGATCTCAAATGGGTAACGATTTAATATTGAATTTATGAAACAAGTTGATTAATGTCCAGCTTGGCTCGCAAAAGCTGGACATTATTCAACGAGTTTCATAAATTTAATATTAAATCGTTACCCATTTGAGATTCAATTTATCACTTAGTTTTGATTTCGGTGGAAATTATTTGGATTGATAGAAGAACGAATAATTTCGTTCATTCTGACAGACGGTGTACCTTTCATTTGTTGTGCATAAATATTGTCCCAAACAAAGTTGAACTAGTAAAATTAGATTGTACTGTTTTACAAACTATAAATCCAAGAAAAAGCTTCCATCCGAATAAACAGAACATTTTGTAACCACAAAATCATTTTTCAAAATAGAATTATAAATGCTATGTGATGCTGCCACATTGTTTTACGTTAAGCAGTCAGAGTACAGCAGGCCGACAGTAGAATATACGTGGACCCTAAAATGTGTGTTTAAAAATGTTACATTGTTGCGATTTTCATGTGAAATGGATTACTAGATGCAAAAAGTCTCACATTTACTGCAATGAATTTGTGTCCTGATATTTGTAGTGCTTGATTTGAAAAAAGACTGCAAAGAAGACGTCAGCAAATTTATTTTTTTATCGGATTTACATCCCATATATGCTACGTAAAGATGCTGTGGTTGGATAAAGATCTGTCAGTTAGAAGACCCATTCATGTCCAGATTATTTTCCAAACAGAGGTGAGTTTGTTTACTTCATCAATTTAACATTTGAACCACGCTTGTATATATGGTGGATTACTGATATACGCACCCCACCCACCCACCCTTAGTTTTATTCGTTATTGTCGTTCTTGTCTTATAGTTTTATGCCATTTTCTTATGATGATATTGTTAAACATGACATAATGAACCCCTGTCGTAGTAGCATATCCATATTGAGACAGACGATATGATATTTCCTCAATTTTCATTTGCTAGTCGAGTTTTAAAAAAATGGCCGCCAAAAAAATGTTGATTCAGATCAAAACATTCCAGAAGGCGGGGTTAACAACGTTTTCCCACGGTCACAGCCAATCATTAAAGACACTCATGTAAAATAATTTTATGATCTCATCTGGACCAAACAAATCACATATAGTGATATGTTCACACGTTTAATATAAAAAATATGAACCTGCACGCACTGTAGGAAAACAATACCGACTATATGATAAAGATCATGTATGACATGCATCATGCATGTCGTAAATAAATTTTGGATGTCATTCATTGATCATTGATGCCACAATTATATCTTGGATGTCATAAATAGATTTTGGATGCTATACAAAAATCATAGATCAGCATGGATGTCATACATAGATCCTGGATGCCATACATAGACCAGCATGGATGTCAAACATAGATCCTGGATGCCATACATAGACCAGCATGGATGTGAAACATAGATCCTGGATGCCATACATAGACCAGCCTGGATGTCATACATAGATCCTGGATGCCATACATGGATCAGCATGGTTGTCATACATAGATCCTGGATGCCATACATGGATCTGCATGGATGTCATACATAGATCCTGGATGCCATACATAAACCAGCATGGATGTCATATATAGATCCTGGATGCCATTCATAGATCAAAATACATGCCATACATATATCTTGGCTGAGAGGTTCCTCTCTTTTCCAGATATAATGTACTTAATACAATTCTCTGAAGGTAGGTTTAATTCTAACCATAATGATAACAACATCAGCAGCAATAATGTTGGTTCTGGTGGTTATGTGTGTATGTGGTAGTGGCTTGCCGGTAATGGTTGTGAACCTGACCGGTAAATGCTCGGAGTGTAAATTATATTTTTCCCTTAAAAGGCGTTCTTCGGCAAGATATATTTGTCGCTGTCGTCTTCTATGGTTACGTCTGACACATGTCATTTGATAGTGATGACAGACATAATAAATGTACTTAGTGTGCCTATCATTAAAATAATTATCAAGTAATATTTGTGTAGGTGGAATATGTAATTGAAATTAGAATAGTCTTTCTCATAAATAATAAATAATGCAAGTACAGATGAATATATTGGACGTTTGTAAGTAAACAACAGCCTTCTCGAATGCCTTCATCCATAGACAGAAAATTATAATACTATATTGTGGGTGAATAAATGAACACACCACTACATCATGTTACAAAAGTAATGCTATTTTGCAACGAAAAGACAACAAGACAGTCACTTGTATGTAATAGGAGATTGGCTGTAATAAAAAAAAATATAAAAGTTTCAAAATTAATGGAAAATTTAGAAGAATGGAAAGATTTAGAGATGGCCAACAAACGTATTCGCAGAAATAGAAAGTGTAGCCAAGATACGAAGTATACAGGGGTAAAAGAGATGAGACACAAAAAAGAAGGTCAAGAATAAAACAAACTAGCGAGGGACAGTATTAGAAACAATATACAATTTTCGTTTTATATAAGAATTATATTGCACATTTTTGTAGTAGAATATTCATCACATTTTGCCAAAGCTCTTAATAAGAATCATACGTGTTCTCCAACAGAGAGGCATAAACTTTTAAGCTTAGTGAGAATCATATATATTCTCGGTTAAATACGTATATTCATGGTGAGAATTATGTATGTTCTCAGATAAAGAGGTATACTAATGTTGAGCATCTCTCGTGTTCTCAAATAGAGAGGCACAGATGCTGAAAATCTTAAAACGTTCTTAATAATTGCTCTAAAATAGAGCCATATGGTTTTGGTGTCAATCGTATCGACCATCACCAATTATATAAAAACTATTTTTGAGAATCATTAAGTTGTTCTCAATCAGATGTATACTCTTGGTGAGAATCATATTGTTATTCTCAAATAGAGAGGCCTTCTCTTGGTGAGAATCATATTGTTATTCTCAAATAGAGAGGCCTTCTCTTGGTGAGAATCATATTGTTATTCTCAAATATAGAGGTATACTCTTGGTGAAAATCATATTGTTATTCTCAAATAGAGAGGCCTTCTCTTGGCGAGAATCATATTGTTATTCTCAAATAGAGAGGTATACTCTTGGTGAGAATCATATTGTTATTCTCAAATAGAGAGGCCTTCTCTTGGTGAAAATGAAATTGTTATTCTCAAATAGAGAGGCATTCTCTTGGTGAGAATCATATTGTTATTCTCAAATAGAGAGGTATACTCTTGGTGAGAATCATATTGTTATTCTCAAATAGAGAGGCCTTCTCTTGGTGAGAATCATATTGTTATTCTCAAATAGAGAGGCCTTCTCTTGGTGAGAATCATATTGTTATTCTCAAATATAGAGGTATACTCTTGGTGAAAATCATATTGTTATTCTCAAATAGAGAGGCCTTCTCTTGGCGAGAATCATATTGTTATTCTCAAATAGAGAGGCCTTCTCTTGGTGAGAATCATATTGTTATTCTCAAATAGAGAGGCCTTCTCTTGGTGAAAATGAAATTGTTATTCTCAAATAGAGAGGCATTCTCTTGGTGAGAATCATATTGTTATTCTCAAATAGAGAGGCCTTCTCTTGGTGAGAATCATATTGTTATTCTCAAATAGAGAGGTATCCTCTTGGTGAGAATAATTAAGTTGTACTCCATCTGATTGGACTACTCTTCGTGCGAACCATGTCAGACAGAGTGGCCTACTTTTGGTGAGAGTCATATTGCTGTTCTCAGAGGAGGCCTACTCTTGGTTAGAGTCATTAGTTGTTCTCTAACAGAGTGGCCTACTCTTGGTAAGAAACATGTCAAACAGAGTGGCCTACTCTTGTTTAGAATCATTAAGTTGTTCACTAACAGAGAGGTACCTTTTAATTAAAGGTAGAAAAATTCCGAGAGCACATACATACATACATACATACATACATACATACATACATACATACATACATACATACATACATACATACATACATACATACATACATACATACATACATACATACATACACATGCATACATACATACATACATACATAGATACATACATACATACATACATACATACATACATACATACATACATACATACATACATACATACATACATACATGCGCAAGACATCATGTTTTTTCTCGACCAGCAGGCTGCTTTGGTATATATTTTAATGTACTACATAAAACGAGTTGTAAATAAATTTTACTATTTTTACATGTTCTTAAAGAGCGTGGGAGAATCATCCAATATACTAAAACGGTATATAACAAAGGAAAGATCTATCATATATAATAATTCAAAGAATAATTAGTGAATGATAACCATCCAAGAATCGAGTCCAATTAGAGATTAGTTTGGCATGACTACATGTTATAAGATTATTATTAGCTGAAAGAGCTTGCTGTTCAAAGTATCCTTTTATGATATATTGGTTGATCTCAATGTTATTAAATGTAAAATAAAAATAAATCAAGTTACGGCTGTAACTGAAACCCATAAATATATCTAATTCATGTGCGACTGTTAGACATTTAATGAAAAAATTAATGTCGAAGTTGCAAAGGAGGAAAGACGGTAAAAGCTCGATGAATCCCAAATGCAAAAGGAATAAATATATACAGTTTTTTAACATAAGACGTATTGAACAAGCCTTTATTAGTTTTCGACATCATAGAAAGTAATGTTATATTACTCACATAAATTAATCTAGCTTTTTCTGATTAAACTCTCTCTCTCACACACACACACACACACACACACACACACACACACACACACACACACACTTAGTTTTGAGGTTTAACTACAATTCGACATGTAATGATATGGATTGGCGTCTAGTAAACTAAAGTATTAATCGTAAATAGAACGTTGCGACATTCTTCCCTCTTATTTGTCTATGAATGTACACAAACATCTGATCCAGTAACGTAGTGTAATTAATTATTACATACGGTGTATTTCACACAAGAAAATTCACGGCGTAAATTAAGCATATATTCTCAGTTTTCACGGTCCGGAAAGTACCTACTCGACCTCGTATTATACAAAAGACGAGGAAACAACTTTTTACTGGTATGTGGGGGTGAAGAACGTATCGTGCAAAGCAGGTATTTTGACATTAGTGTATTTTTTAAAATTAGGTCCTGCTCCAGAAATTCTACGATTACTGACAGTTTCCGTTTCAACATCCAACATGTTGAAACATTGTATATTATCTGAAGTTAACAGATTTAAGAATTGAGGGTTAATACCATATTTTAATATATTTGTATCAGATTTTGGATAAATATTTTAAATAGCGAATTTACCAACATGTACAAATTCTTTTTATAAAACCAAACAACAAATGTCCACGATAAGGAAGTCAACTTGTTTAGACCTTCTTCCATTTGTTAAAGATGGACTGAGTGACCAACATTTACCAACTTGTACCCTTTGTAAAATGTTGATAAATTGCGTTGATGTGGACGCAAAATATTAACGTCCTTGAGAGTCATACGAAAACTGACTCTCTGATCAGAACTCGTTATGTTAAGTTACTTGTTATATGACCGTTTGATTTCCTCTAGTGTGAGTAAAGTTTGAAAATAGTATGTTATAGCCATACGACTAACGTCAAAATAAATTTGAGGACACAGTTTGCAGCAAACAAAAGCGAAAAGATCAATGGAAACACTAATGTAAATCACAACAAAATATAGCTCTGTGGATGTTATTTATTCTGAGTACAATATGACCTTAATACTACAAGCTGCTTATTTTAGTACTAAGGAACATAAGCAAAATATAAGCTGCGTAATTTTAGTACAAAGGGACATAAACACCATAAGCAACGGAGTTTTTGTACTAAATGGCTTAAGCACTCGCATATTTGAAGTAGGTAGGATATATTGTGAAATTTATTTTAATAGAAACTAAACCTGGTAATAACACAGTCTCTAGTGCATAAATATAGGTCACATTAATCAATATATAGGTTGATTTAATGCCACCTAACCCATCCCAAAAAGCATTAGTTGCGTCAAATATTGTTCTCAGTGGAGTTTTACATAATGTGCAGGAACCAGCTCAAGATAAACTGATTTACTTACTGCTTCAGTTCGTAACAGGTTATAGTATATATAAAAATGTTATCATTATTATATAATTATGTAAAAATCACAGGGAACGTAACTGCAATCTATAACGTTCAAAACCTTGCTGTGAGATAAAAATGCAAAACAAATTCAAAGACAGGATAGCGCAATCATCTACTATTAAATGTACCAAAAGCAAATTTTGTTTAAAACTAATTGACCTGATATTGCAGTGTATATTGACATATAAGAGAAGTTTGTCTGTATTTCTTCAGTCTTTAAAGAAACTACAAATATCGATATCAGTATTGTTACCACTGCTACTACTGCTGCTGATTCCAATAAACTACTACTACTACTACTATTACCAATACTACTGACAGGAAGTATAGTCTTATGCAAGTATTACTAAGTATATTATGCAAGCAAAATAAACAAGCGTATAAATTTATGGCATTAGTACGACTGTATGGTTTTAAACTAAGAAACAAAATATCCAATAATTTGAGTAAAATTCAACAACTAATTTATTTACCTATAATACTAAGTAAAATGTTTAAAAGAACTTACAGCATTGTGAATTAAATTCCATATAGTCTTAGACGTTCCGAATTATTTCTAAAAATGACTATGCTTTTGTTTTTTGTTTCGATTATGTTATGTGCCAACTGTCTTGATGTTTCACAATGATATAATCCAACATAGTAATTTAGTCGTGAATCAATGAGCACTTTGTAATTCCAATGAGCAATTTAGATAAATAAATAAACTCCTCTCAACTGAACACAAATCCACTAAGACTAATGTTAAACTATTAACAAATTAATTATGTTTACTTCAAAATTATATACTGACTCTCAGCTGACATACGACGCAACAAATTGCTTTGTACCTAGATCATTTACTATGGAATTTTCTGTTGAACTGTAAACATATTTTTTCTATAAAATTTTGAAGTCAAAATCAAGGCTATATCTAGAATTAAAACTGAGTAAATATGTTTATTCTACAAAACATTAGCCATTTAAGTCAAAACTTTTACCCTCAATCATGGACAAAGATCAATCAAATAGTACAAACTAAATCTACATAGCATATAATCATGGACCAAAATCAATACATAATACATATTAAATGTAGATAACAACATAATTGTTTTGCACATAAATAATAATAATCATCATTACATGGAACTTTCTAAAATTTCTTGCAAAACTACCATAAACGGATGAGTTTGTATTTGTTGTTTAAAAAGAATCCACAAATACAAATCCGCAAATAAGGGTCAATCATTATAAAAAGAAACTATATCCACAAGTCAATTAATTGAAAATGCTACAAAACGTATTATCATAAAAGACTAGATCGACCCGTTCTCGAGTTAATATTTTTTGATGCTGCAAAGGCAATGTTAATTTAAAATATGCACAGTCCTTCAAAGTGTTAGCATGTCCAGTATAAAACAACAGATTAATTGCAATAATCAAATATATCTACAATTCTGGACGATATTGGTTTTTCGTGATACAGACAACATTGTTAAACAATTGAAGAACTGGAATTGCGTTTTAAATATTGCCAGACTACATAACGTCACTACAATCCTTGTTTGGCTACGTTATCTGAATTGAAACGTGCATAAGACATTTTAGTAGATATGTTAGGGTTAACTGATTGATGACTCCAAACAAATATAATAACATTAATACGTGTGCTTCTTCAAATAAAGGGTTTATTCCCATAAATGTCGCTTAAATCTGAGGCGATATATAGTGTACGCAAAGACCCATGCAAGAAGGTAATTACTTTTCATCTCGGAAGTGAAAAAAATTGAATCGTTTAGATTATATGCCATTTACAACATACATACACAAACGTATATATTTTTTTAATACATGAAATGATGCCAACGAAGAGAACGAACTATTCTTTGACTGATAATGGATTCACAGGTAGTTCCAGATGAACAAAATGGAAGTATAGATCAAAAGGACAAATACTGTGCAATGACAGAGAATTTGGAAAACAGAATAATTTTCGCAATATTAATTATCATGCAATGATGTCTCTGGACATACGACTGATGGTATAATTTACAGACTAACTGACCAAAGGTAGCTGAAATGAGAGATATATAATACACAAACGATGTTAAATAAACATAACAATGACTTAAATCAATTGAAAATACATTTCTGAGTTTGAATTATTTCTTACTGGTAAGACATTTTGCTTAGTTTATATTCCTATTTTGTTTTAATAAATACCAAGAAGGTAAAGGGTTGAGCTTTCAGTTTTAAGTAGGTTAATCTTAGTGCGTTAGTAGTGTTCTATTTTCTTCATTTAACCCATCTTTTATATCTAAATCCCATTTGTGTCTTATATTTATTTAGACAAAATCGATGAAAGAAGAAGCTCGAAAAAAGATGCAACTAATCAATTTGCAAAAACGATTGTGAATAGATGTAGAAGATATAGGACTACATATTGTGGAGGTCACACTGGAAAATACACAGTTAATTGCTGTCACTCTTAACTCCGTTGCAAATTCTCGCATGTGTATTTGTACGCATTAGCAATAAAATATATGCATTGCATGTACGCCGTATTATTTATATTGCTCGTTGTTTAAATGTTTCATTTAAAAGAAACACGTCAAGAATTAATTCCATGTAATGAAAAAGTACGCATTACGTGCTCTATTATTTATACCACCGTACTTATGCATATATATATATATATATATATATATATATATATATACATATATATATATATATATATATATATATATATATATATATATATATATATATACATACATACATACATACATACATACATACATACATACATACATATTGTAGCATTCTGGGATTCTGGGGAATTTGTATGGTTGGGGTGAGGTACTCCCAATATTTTAATGAAACTAGTATAAAACTCCCACCCAGGCTCAATTTTTGTTGGAAGTTAAATTTATTGAAAGACAGATGGAAAGCTCTGAGCTCCCAGCAGAAATGCCGATGGTTAGATGGTGAAATAGAAAACAAATAAAGGATGAAATTCAAGGAATATTAATTCAATAATCAAATGCTTCAAATTTCTTATTACACTTCTACCACACGACCCTTTAACAGTCTATTGCATCACTTGATTAGCAGTATGAGATTGATTTCCACCTGTCCATGTATTCAACTCATCTGTGGTATGCTTCTCTCTCCTGTTTCTCCTAATTCCTCCTTCTCCCCGACTTTCTCCAAATTCCTATTACTCCTCCTCCTCGACTTCTATATACTCTTCTCCTCCTCCTTTTTCGGTAGCCGTATCCAATACGTTTGATCCCCGACCTTCCCGGTTACGAAGTTCTACCCCTTCCAAGAAACTTGCAGTTTGTTGTGCTCTTCGGGCAACACCATCAATACCTTGTCACCTTCTTCATACTGGCTTGGTTTCGCGCGCTTGTTAGAATACTTCGCCTGGAGCGACTTCGCTCGCCTGAAGCTCTCCTGTGCGACGGTACAAACTTCTTCCACGTACCTCTTCTACAAGATGATCGTCCATCCACAGATATCTCACTACGGCGATGACACCACGTGCATTCCTTCCGTGCAGGAGTTCAAAGGGAAGAAACCCTAAACTCGCTTGTGGTACGTCCCGATACGCGAAAAGCATGGCAGGAATATACCGATCCAAATCTTTGAAACGGAGTTCACACATCTTCTTAAACAAGTTTTCCAGAGTCCCGTTAAACCGCTGTACCATTTCCCTACATTGGGGAGATACGGTGTAGTCGTGAGGTGCTTAATCGACATCATTGGGTTCACTTATCCCATTAGGCGACTAATGAAATGTGTCCCTTGTTCGGACATGATTTTGTCGGGCCCTTGGAAACGCTGCACACAGTGTCGTACAAGAGGTGACATCTTCGTTGACGATACGTTTACTGGTTGACAGCTTGCCTCCGTCTCGAACTTCTTCCTAGCGACGTCATACACCTGGGTCTGCCTGCTCTTGAGATAGTCCCTTGCAAAATCCTCCGGACGCTTGCAGTTATATCACATATGCGGCCCTCACCGTCCAACAAAGCCATTTTCGTGGGTGAAACCTGTCCAGGTTTATGGGTGTGCATACTGGTATCTCTCCGCCATGCTAATGATCTCTTCGAGAGTCCTGTGCTCTCTTTCGGCTAGAAATACTGTCAACTCGCGACGGTATGTACTCAAGCAATGCTCCTTAAGTATACAATCGTGTAACCCGTTGTATGATCGTTAGAATTGTGCCATCGTTACCACTTTAAAAATAACACTTGAACACGTGTGTGGAAATTAGAGTAGGCTTCCTTGCCTTTTGCGTCCAATCTCGAAAGGGTTTACGGTAGGTCTTGGCGGTCAGCCGATAATGGAAAAGAAAGGCCTTCTTGAAAGCGTTGTAGTCGTAAGCTTCATCTGAGGATAAGTTATGGTAAACTTCATGAGCTGCACCTTGCAAAAAGTCTGACACGTTAATCGCGCAATATTGTTATGGAATTTTATGAACGCACACGAGTTTCTCAAATATGCACGAGAAAATCGTCAATGGATTCTTCTTTGTCTTTGAATCGTTTCATATTTATATGTACCATTCGATGGTCGATAATCGGTTATGCGCTCCCTCCAGAACTCTTAGAGGAGTCGTCCCTATAGGCAATACTATCTTCAACCCATAATTTCTTCATTTCGAGACCGTGAGAAAACTCTTTTTCATTTGCGGTTGCTGTTATCCTGGCCACCTCCCTTTCGAGTGCATTTTCGGTACTCCATTCTTTGATTCTCTCCTCTCTCAACGCGGCTAGGCGATCTCCCTCGTAAAATAGATCTTCCTTGCCCGTGGCGCGATACTCTTTAATCACCTGTCTTTCTATAGCCAAATAATGATGATACTAACCGTAAGTGATACCCTGTATCGACGTACTATACAATTGACAGATGTTACACGTTCTTAACCCAATACTTACCTGTTGACAATAACTAACTTCGCTCAGGTAAGATATTATGCACGATAATTGCTTTACAATTACTGAAAGTAGCTGAAATCTGCAAAGCATACAAATATCGAAAGACTACATACACAAGTTAGCAATAATAAACATTAAAAATACACAGGATGGAAAATATCTCACGAATATTCACTAATACTTCAAAATAAATAATACTTTAGGTCGTAAATATAATATTTATGCCTAAGTTTCATCCCATGCGATGCCCCACTCTGGGGTATTATTATGGTTGGGGTGGGATGCTCCCAATATTTTAATCAAACTATTACAAAAGTCCTAGCCAGGCTCAAGTTTAGTTGGAAGTTAAATTTAGTGAAAGATAGATGTGAAGTTTCGAAGCCCTAATCAGCAATGCCAACGGTAAGATGTTTAAATATACAAAAAAGGAGACATTTAATGAATAACAATTTAAAAACAATTCAATCATCAAATGCTTCCAATTTCCAATTACACGTCTTCCGCTCGACCCTTTAATGGCCTGTTGCATCACTTGATTAGCAGTGTGAGATTGATTTCCACATGACCATATATTCTACTTATCTGTCGTTTTCTTCTCTCTTTTATTTCTCCCAATTCCTTCTCTTATTCCTCCCCGACTTTCTCCAGATTTCTTCTCCCCCTCCTCGACTTCACTGAACTCTTCTCCTCCACCTCCGCGTTCTCTTCCAGGATGCCTTAATGCTCCTCCACCTTCTCTCCACCTACTAGAATTCTGCCGACTTCGACTTTTCTCTATTCCATTGACTCTGGATTCTACAGAATCAGAAGTTCTACGCCACTCTATACTTCCTTTCTAAAGCTTTGTCTTTCCTTAGAATCCACATCTAAGTTTTGCCGCCAAATTACGAGTGGCTTTCTTGGTGAAACTCTATTGCTAAGCAATCTGTCTGGATGAAACTATTTTTCCATTTACAAACTCTCTAAGGTATAATTTGCGTCGAATTGTTATCACGCCCTCTGTCTCAATATTTGATTGGATATCGTTGTAGACCGATTAAATCAAACTTAGCGGTCAATGTCCCTCTCGCCGTCTATCAACGTGGGACGGATGAGAACAATCCCCACTCACACCGCGGGCTTACTTCTGATCTTAGGACTAAGCTGTAATACATAGGTGTGAAGTGGTGTGATCTATCGCCTGTGCCGATTCAGGATTCCGGTCTACACACACACGCACACACACATATATATATTTGCTAAAAAATAAATATTTTCATTTAAAGAGAAAAGCAACTGTTGACATAATAGCATTATATATTTTATTAATCATTTGCCACTTTGCCACATGTCTGATTCATACGGCAAAAAGGAGAGAGCATTGCAAGAAGAACTTGTCAGCGAGATGCATTTGCGATCTGGTTATTGATTACCATAAGACATAATCTTTTCGTTACATGATTTGTTAGCGTATGATCGATTGGTTAAATGATTTGAAATGAACTTGTTTAGGAAAGCACTTTTCAAACCCATATTTTATCATAATTCTGAAAATGTACTCTTAAAATCAACAAAGATTGCACGATTTCGAGGCAAGAAATAACAGATTATTTAAGAGGAATTAAATTTTATTTTGTGCTCATTAAAGCAAATACATAAATTCGCACACACGAAGGTATGGTTAATCGATGACTAATATGAAATCATACTTTCATTTTTTTCTCTTTCAAATGTATACAGATCCAAATATATAAAAATACACGCTCTTATGCAACGATTCACTCTTCCCGTTGTTCTATTTGTGCAAAATGACAATATGAAAGAGTCGTAAAATGTAAAAATGATTTTGGATCAAATGCTTATGAACACATTACACTGACTTTCCTCAATTTACACACTACATATTATTACAAAGTTAACAAGTATTTGCACAGGATTTTCTCCACGATCCTTCGTGACATAAGTTAATGTAAAGGAGGTCAAGTCATTTTTGCATTATTTTAATGTTTCTCTTAGTTTTTTTTATTTTGCGTCGTCTTTATTTTGATGGTATGTGTTCTCCTTTTTCATTCTTACGTCGTCTTTAATTTGATGGCATCTCTTAATATATCTTAATTAAGAATTGGACATGTTAACAGCTTAAGTACCATAAGTGACAGCTATAGGCAACAAGGCAACCACGGTAGAGGAATTTATTGACCATAACTATCATGATTTTCGTCTAATCTGATCCACCCCCGCCAGCGGCATGAATAGGATTCTTCAAACTACGTTGATTGTTGATAGTTCTAAAATACATTGAATATTCATGACATCGTCTATTAAAGGTAACCGAAGCTATACGAAGGTGTACGGACGTAAATCGTTAACGTATTTTCCAAATTTGGTCATCGAATTTATAGTTTTAGGAATGAATGACATTTATTTAAGGAACACATGAATGAAACATAAAATTTAATGGCACATATCTAATTAAAGGTCCTCTATATAAACCAGTACGCTTTTAAACCTACTGATTAGAAGTCCAGCGTTGAAAAATGAAGTTCATAGGATCATTCGGTGAAGCTATTATAATTCTTGTAACCTATGCGGCCATCTGTGTGAGAATGCAACATGTATCGACCAGTGTAAGTAGCAGTTTTAATAGTAATAAGTATTAGCAGTAATTGTAGTAGTAGTAGTAGTAGCAGCAGCTTTTTTTCATAAAATACAATATATATATATATATATATATATATATATATATATATATATATATATATATATATATATATATATATATATATATATATATATATATATATGTGTGTGTGTGTGTGTGCAATAAATTACATACGCATGTTGATTAAAAAAAGTACAAACTTTTTAAATTTATCTGGTAAATTTTAATTCTGCGAAGAAAGAACTTGTTTTCTAACTTCATTATGATGTTAAGAAATTTTCCTTTATGCATGTTGCAAGAAGGTTCAGAACTTTTTGAAAATGTATTTTTGATAAATGATTACCTTTGACTTTAATTCCATTAGCCATATATATATATATATATATATATATATATATATATATATATATATATATATATATATATATATATATATATATATATTAAAGTTTAATACAATGCGGATTATTATTGGCATACCATTGTGAGGAACTATTAGACGTTTATTCTAGTCCTTGAAACGAGTAACGAGTCCTTGAAACGAGTAACGTAAACGAGTAATAAAAGTATATCTTTGTTTCTGTCGCAAATCTTGAATTTGTGTTTGTTTTAAATTTTGTTTACATGTAAGTATGTATTTGTTAAATATTTCACTATTATTTATTTATTTCTATTGCAAATCATTAGTTTTCCTTCATATGTTTACATGAAAATGTAAATTTGTGTAATATTTCGAAAGTGTCATTGTGTATCTTTGATAACGTTCTTATAACTGGAGGAAAACGCTTCGTTTTAATATGCTGGTGATATGAAAATCATATTAAATGATTATATTTATTCGACTGCAAGTTGCCTTTAGAAATTATACATATAAGATGATCTTATTGAATTTTCCAGAATGCAGAAAATATTATCATTCAAATCGGGGAAAGGCTGTACCTTGCTTTTCCAGTCGATGGTACAGAAAAAACATACCTTCTTCCTATACAGATAGGGGTGGGAGTAGAAACGTCGACCATCACACCGGAACTCACATTAGAAAGACAAGAGGTAACGTCGATGAAATGGATCAGCGATCAAGTAGGGGATGTTGGTAGTGCTGGAATCAAACGACCATTCAATGATGGAAGCCAATCGCTAGGTTCAATTGAAAATGATACCAATCTTGTTAACCGGAGTACAATTCTCAGGGAAGTTTTGCTTCCAAATTGGAACATTGTCCATGGACAGCAGTCTTTAAATACAAATAATATGAAGGTGACTTCAGACGTAACACCCACGGCCGCAGGGTTCATTGCTTCTACTGGAAATGAACACAACTGGCAGACTAAATCGAAAGGGGTTCTACTCTTGATAGCCAAAGGAAAACAGTTTCAAAGTTCTTACATGCGTCATGACTTGAGGCTACCCCATGCTCTTCGTGGCACTGTGCGGATCAGTCCCGACATGGGGGAAAGAATACTCAAGAGAAAAATTACTCAAAATAATGCAAGTGACACTGACAAGGAAGGCAGTCATAATTTTACGACATCTAGCGGACATTTTACGATATCAAAAGTAAAAACACCGGATGGTCATTGGCATATTGCTATAAAGTCCGAATCTGCAAACGAAGCCATCAATAACAAAACAGAAATGGCAACACTTGCACAAGATACAAAAAGCAACAATTCTAGTATTTCTATTAAAGACAGCTGAAAAGGGAACAAAAACAGTGATTGAGGAAAACAACCATAATGATTGAATAGTCTGGTATGCTCAAACCGGCAATAACATATGGTTCTTCAAAGTGTTTTTCCTTTGAGGAGAAAATGAAATCCAAAACTTTAACCCCTTCCGAAATTTGTATTTTGAGCAGTAAAGACGCACAGTATATATTTGTAAAGAGGACACTTTTCTTCAAGAACACCATCCTTGATTGAGTAAAATTGGGTGGAGTGGAGAATCCTGATGCAGTGTTTGTGAAGACTAATGAAATAGCATCAGAGGCACAAATATTCAATGGCTGTATACTTTCATGCTATACGTGAAAGGCACGCGGAACCTCTAATCGCAATTAAATCGACATATAACAAGTTGTTTAGTGAACGATTTCAAATAAATTATAAACAATGACCAAATCTTTAATGAATGGCAGATTCTTAAAAACAATATAAGTCGTGAATGTATGCGAGTAGTAATTCCTAAAAACAAATTGACGAATTGTATGAATAATAATAATAATAATAATAATAATAATAATAATAATAATAATAATAATAATAATAATAATAATAATAATAAAAATAATAATTATTATTATTATTATTATTATTATTATTATTATTATTATTATTATTATTATTATTATTATTATTCATATATGTGCTGCTCTATTCCGCACATTGCATTGTAAACGTGCATGAACATGAAATCTGTATAGATCTATTTTAAATAATTATTCATTAGATATTAATTAACAGCTTGCATGTACAGAATAATTTGAATATTTTATTCCGTGTACTTTTATCATATAGCATGAACTCTTAAATATGTTATACAATTATATGAATACAATATAATGATATTATGCAACAGAAATCAAGCTTAATTTATTTTATTGAGTGGTTTTTTAAAGTTAAATTTATTTCTTTGTAATTTTGTGTAGGCATGTCAGGCCATAAACGTGAAATGTAACACTGTTCATTTTTCATGGTATACAATGCTATAAATGAAAATTAATAATTGGAAATTTGATGTTCCTTTTATTTTCTTATGCTAAAAGTATTTTACCTGTCGTTTAATAATTGTTGGAAAGAAACTTATGGCCTTCTAACTGGATTTAGATTTGTTTACTGAATATTCTTATATTCTTGTCGTATATTGGTAAATAGCAACAACACACACACACACTGATATATATATATATATATATATATATATATATATATATATATATATATATATATATATATATATATATATATATATATATATATATATATATACATACATACATACATACATACATACATACATACATACATACATATATATATATATATATATATATATATATATATATATATATATATATATATATATATATATATATATATATATATATATATATATATATATATAAATAAAACAACACTTTTTAATTTGATGAAAGAAAACTTTTGTTTTAACAAGAACTAGGAGAAGCCGGGTGTTTCCTACCCCAGTGACCTTGATAGCCCTGTACATCAAATCCTTACTACGCCTGTCCTATTATTAAACAGTTTTCTTATCCCTCTTATGGAGTATATTGTTCTCTGATAAATAACGTTTTGGAAGCAAATTTGTTATTTTCTGCTGAAAACATCAGTTATTTAATATAGATACTGAGCATGAAGATCCAATTAGTCTTTTAATGTCATCTAAAATAGTGAGAGGAATATTTAGCTAAACGTGTGTATCATATGAATGAACAACAGAAATACCTTGGAGGAGAAAGACCATATTCAAGGAACCTCTAAAGTTTTCATATTAGAGTTGATTTTATTTTAAACTTTCTTCCATCAGTAAATTAAAACCATTTTCCATTACTAATTTGCATGCAAGAAACATTAATTACATAGCTTTGCATATTTACACGTTTGTATGCACATAGGAGTGTTCATAGAAGCATTGATTTTGTCTATAAATTAATTTTCTTAGTGGCTAAATCCTGAGGAATTATATTCTATAACATACTAGAAGATTTAGTGGTCTTGACCGTCACTAACTCTAAAGATGCTATTTTACTTTGACGGTGTCATTTACATTTATTATTTATTGAATAACATAATGTTATTTTATTTCTTTAAACTTTGATTTTTCTTTACCTTAATTAGTTTTAAAAATTATGTCTAATATTTCAAACGACATTTGGCTCTTACGACATTCTCCCCA